>OVBE01007215.1:873-18753 GCA_900406425.1 Iberis pinnata
TACACATATATATATATATATATATATACATATATATATATATATGACTAGATTCGAAGCAAATAATAGCAATATTTTGACTATTCTTTTTCTTATTTAAAATAGAAAGAAATGAGATTATAGAGGACACAAATTTAAAAAAGATAGATATCACCTAGTCAGTTTGTAGAAGCTCGATCTTTTGATCGAGAAACTCGTCTTAGCCATGATTTTTGGGCTCGTTTTCATCGAGAGCCAACACAGCAATTGGGAGACGAGGTTTGACGGGGTGAGGTGTGACGAGTTGACGAGAAGTGATGAAGTGACGAGGTGCGAAGGTGAAGAGTAGGGTCTCTTTCTTCAAATGAGATTCTGAGGTGATTTCCTCATCAACGTTCTTCTTCCTTTTTTTAACGCATGGTGGCCGATCTCGGCTACCAAGGTGAAACCGAAATTGCAGTGACAAGGACAATGACTGTGGATTATTGGTGTTGAGATCAACAATGTCGGGANGAAACTGCAGTGACAAGGACAATGACTGTGGATTATTGGTGTTGAGATCAACAATGTTGGGATCGCCGTTTGGCATCCTATAATGATTACGTCGCTTGCTTGGTCGTTGTGTATCGACCGTCAAACATGGATTGTTGTTACCACATTCGTGCTTGTAGTTCGTCATCCGAGACGGCGGAGCATCCTGTCCCTCCGTGTGGTCTTTATGACAAATTCCATTTTGACACATACATTGCTCCTTATCTTCTCATTACTGACCTTTACTCCCTTGGCACTTAGCTATATCAACATTCTTTCATAAAGGCAAGTGCATTATACAATGATTTGGGCAAGCAACTTTATCTTTAGCAATAGTTGTGTACGTAAGGAATGAGATGTTTAATTTAGTTTTTTTTACTTTAACCTTGATCCGTAGATTACGGCATACTGTTCTTGAAATATTTGTGACAAGCTCCGTAATCGACTGATAGCTGATGCTGGAGATGGCGAAGTGTAACGAAGTGAGTTCGCAGTTCCGCTGGAGCTTCGATAAGTGCAAAGTTGATGGATGTAACTTCTATGACACGCCCTTCATCCAGAAAGAGTACTCTTTTGGCCTAATTATCCCTGATTGATATATCAGTAGCTTGGGCTTATTAATGCAAAGCTTGTCTAGTAGGGAGAGGTAAGGTGATGAGTGTTGCATCGGTCAACGAAGGCACACAACTACGTAATGATCGGATGAAGCTCGTTGGAGGTTTGAACTTCACCCATGTCTATGCAAATTATTTTTTGTTTCTTCTCCATGAATTTATCCAAGATATCCGTTAAATGTACGTTGTTGACCTCGTCATCTCCACTTGGTCTTAGCCCATCTATGTTTTCGATCTTATCCTTGCTGCCAATCACTGCTTCCTGATCGCGATTATCTTGTTGATCTCTTTGACACCTTATCACTTTGGTGCCTTTTCATCCAGTCGAGGATACTTCAAAGTAAGTAGCTTCTGGTAATAACCATTACACAAAAAAATAAAATAAGGATATGTGAATTGAATGTTTCTGATGAATAAAGATTGTTAAATTAGAAGTCTTATGTATGCCAATTACGATCAAAATACTATTGTTACAAAAATATGAATTACTAGAATCAGTGTAGCATATGTCAGGGTTATAAATATTATACGACAAACTGGGTTTTATTGTACAAAAATCTAGGCTTTTAGGGTGACATGTGTCAGCTTAATAGTTAAAGTAGTGTATGAAATCCACAAATTGATAATTGATGAAGCACGTTTATTGGTAACCAATTATAATCAAACTATCATGCACTATTAAATGCCTTGGTATCACCTATTCGTACTATGATATTACGTTGATAAGAGATACTTATCTTTGTGAGGGTTGTTTTTTTGGTTCGTTAGATCGGCGGTGATGAATTGCGATTTTAGTTTTTTGCACGTGGCGGAGCTCGGTAGCCGTGATGGTACCCTCTCTTTTTGGTGCTTTTATTAGAAATTCAACATGAAATAACTCGTAGACGAGCTGTTGCTCAACAATGACGAATCAATAATGTTGGTGATGACAACCGTTGCCCATCGTAACCTTGGTGCTTTCCAGTTTGATCGATCGACGAGATTTTTGAGTTCTAAAATCATAATACAGGAGAATTGGCTTAGGAGAGATAAAATTATAAAATCTATATGACGAGCTACTGATTTTTTTTATAGGTAAAGCATAAACCAAAATAAGCAGGAAGGGATAAGTCGATCAATATGAAATAATTAAATGTTGGTATCGATGTAATCAAGCAATTGAAAAGAGATAATTGATGAAATAATATGTTCACAAATAATAATAATAATAATATTATTATATTTTTTTTGTTAAACAATTGATTGTGCTGAGTTAATAATTGATGAATAAGTTGATTGCAGAGGTTGACTTATAATTGGTGAATAAGTTGATTGGTTGTAAATATGCGCTACTTATCTTAAGTTAATTGTAGTGGTGTTCAGAAGATTGTCGATCTGGAATGAAGGTAGTCTGTCTTGTATGTAGGTGGCGTGACTTTTAGGGTTTGTCTTTCAGAGCATAGTCCCCACAGACAGCGCCAACTGTTGAATCAAGGTTTAACAATTATGTTAAACTCTGATCTTGTGGGTTAAGGCTATGATGATTTTAAGAGGAATTTCATATATCCTTAGAAGAGTAGTTACATGAATATTTATACTAAGAATACATGCTTAAAAACCCTAATTACATACTTTGACCTAATGGGCTTCAGCAAGAAAGGCCCAGCTCGTCAGATCGGCCCAGCTTGTTTCAGGCCTTCTAGGCCGTCGCAGGCCTTCCAAGTCGTTGTCCACCTGGGCCTTCCAGGTCATCGCCCACCTGGGCCTTCCAGGTCGTCGCCCACCTGGGCCTTCCAGGTCGTCGCCCACTTGGGCCTTTAGCTGAAATGGGCTTTTGGCTGGGTGCTAAACCCGGTATCAACAATAACAGAGAATTGCCACCATGACATTGAGTATAATGCCATCCTACACTTCAGAATCAAAAGTATGTTTTCAGATGCATTGCATTCCATGACCTTGGCACTTTAACTCCATCTTCGGACTCCAGCTCGTAAACGCCATAACGCACAACTTTTGTCACTTTGTAAGGCCTTTCCCAGTTTATGCCTAGTTTTCCGACTCCATACTCGGTTGTGTTTGAAAATACTCGCCGAAGCACCAGATCACCGACGTTGAAACGTTGGATCTTTACTCGTGAGTTGTAGTAGCGTGCCACTGCTTGTTGATAGTTTTGGAGTCTCACCGAGGCTTGATCCCTCCTTTGTCTATTAGATCGAGGCTATCCATCATCATCTCATAATTTTTACCAGGATCCACGGTATTAACCGTTCTTCTAAGACCGGGGACGGCGGCTTCTGTTGGGACCACCGCTTCCATTCCATACACGAGGGAGAACGGAGTCTCATCGGTTGTCTTCCTAGGTATAGTTCGGCAAGCCCAAAGTACACCGTGGAGCTCACTAGCCCAAGCTCCTTTGAAAGCTCCTAATCTCTTCTTTAGATTACTAAGTAAAGTCTTGTTCACCGCTTCTGCTTGACCGTTTCCTTGAGGGTACCTCAGTGTTGCCTTGCTTAGCCTTATCTTCCATGTTGAACAGAACGCCTCAAACTTGTTTGAGATGAATTGGGATCCATTGTCCGTTACTATCTTGTAAGGTAAACCGTGACGACAAATCATATTTCGCCAGACAAATTTTTGTGCTACCGTTTCGGTAACATTTTTGAAGGCTCCTGCTTCTATCCATTTAGAAAAAAAATCCGTCAAAACTAGGAGAAATCTTGCCCCCCCCAGTCGATGGGTGGAGCGGTCCAACGATATCCATCGACCATCTCATAAACGGGTATGGAAAAGAGATGGAAGAAAGTTGCTCAGCAGGTTGGTGTATGAATGGAGCATGCTTTTGACATTGTTCACACCTTCGCGCTTATTCCTCACATTCCTTTACCATAGTTGGCCAGAAATATCCTAACCGTTTTATCTTTAAGACTAGCATCCTTCCTGGCGAATGCGACCCGCAAAAACCTTCATGGACCTCCGTAATGATGGTCAATGCTTCTTCAAGTCCCACACATGCAAGGTACGGTCCCGCGACACTGCGCTTGTAGAGAACTCCATCAATCATACAAAATCGCGCACTTATAATCTTCAACTTTCGCGCTTTGCACTTGTCTCCTGGGGTTTTTCCTATTGTTATATATGCCTCGATCGGGGTTCTCCAATCTCCATTTTCTTCGCTTGAATCGTCTGGTATTTGCCCCTCAGTCGCAGTAGCCTGTTCCGTGCTGGGCGGATTATTGGCATCTGAATCGAGGGGAGTTTCAGAGGACTCGAAGCTTCTTGTAGGTGCTTGCTCAGATTCAAGTTGACTGTTTTCAGGATCGTTTCTTCCCTTGGTTGCACCAATTTTGCTCGGATCGGACTGATCGTTGATGCCTGGATCAAGGTTGACTTCGACTTCCGAGCCGAACTCACTGCCAACTGGTATAACATTGTCTGCGACAGTTTCCTCTGGGTTGAGGGTGGTGTCTTCCGCCACAGCTTCTATAGGCGCTTGTTGAGATCGCCTCCTCATAGATCTTGTTTGTATCGCCAGGATTCTATTTGCCAGAGATATGCTTGGTGTCTCTATGGTCTCCACCGTAATCATTCTTCTCACCAAAGGATCGGACGTTGATGCTAATGCAGCTAGCGCATCTGCCGACTATTCTCGCCTCGCGGGACCCTTGTCAGTTCAAATTTGTTAAATTGTTCTATCAGTCCTCGAAAGACCTCCAGGTAGGCTCCCATTCTATCATCTTTGGCTTCGTATTCTCCGCTTATCTGGCTCGCCACGAGCTGAGAATCTCTTTGAGCTTGAAGATCTTTCACCCCAATTCCCAAAGCTAATCTCAAGCCTGAGATGAGTGCCTCATATTCCGATTCATTATTTGAAGCGTTGAATGCGAGTCTGTATGATTGTTCAATCACCTCTCCTGTTGGGGATTCTAACCGCACTCCGACTCCTGATCTTGAGCGTGTTGACGAGCCATCGACTTGGAGTCCCCATACTTGTTGCGACGATGATCCTTCTTGAACTCCTAATGGTAATTCTACGATAAAATATGCCAGCACCTGGGACTTCGCGCTTAATCGATTTCGGTATTCAATGTCATATTCGCTCAATTCTATAGCCCATTTGACCATCCTTCCGGATTGGTTCGGGCCATGGAGAATTGTTCTCAGCGGTTGTGTCGTCATTACTACTATCGAATGAGATTGGAAATATGGGCGGAGCTTCCTTGCGGAAGTTACTACGGCAAGAGCTAGTTTCTCGGCCATCGTGTATCTTGTCTCGGGAGAAACTTAAACTTTTGCTGATGTAGAAAACTGGCCTTTGGTTTGCCCCATCTTCTCGGATCAGCACCCCGCTCACCGCGACAGGAGAAACTGCTACATATAAGTACAAGGTCTCCCCTTGAACCGTCTTTGCCAACACAAGTGGGTTGGCAAGGTAATTCTTTAACTCTTCGAACGCGTTCTCGCATTGATCATCCCAGAGGAACTGCTTGTTCCCCTTCAAAAGTTGGAAGAAAGGAAGATACTTGTCTGTTGACCGCGAGATGAATCTGTTTAGCGCAGCGATCCTCCCTGTCAAACGTTGGACTTCCTTCAAAGTCTTGGGTGACGGCATCGAGAGAACCGCAGTTATCTGGCTCGGATTCGCCTCGATCCCCCTCTCAGTTACAAGATAGCCCAAGAACTCCCCGGAAGTGACCGCAAAGGTACACTTCTCTGGATTTAGCTTCATCCCAAACTGATTGAGAGTCTCGAAGCACTTAGCGAGGTGCTGGACATGCTCATCCTTTACTAAGGACTTAACTAGCATATCATCAACATAGACCTCCATGGTTTTGCTGAGTTGAGACGAGAACATTTTGTTCACCAATCTCTGATATGTTGCACCGGCATTCTTTAAACCGAACGGCATGATTTTATAACAGTAGATCCCTCTGTCAGTTATGAATGACATTTTCTCTTAGTCCTCCGGATTCATAAGAATCTGGTTATATCCAGAGAAAGCATCCATAAAAGAGAGCAGTTGATTCCCTGCTGTCGCCTCCACAAGCGGGTCAATGTGAGGAAGCGGAAAGCTATCCTTTGGAAAAGCCTTGTTGAGATCCGTAAAGTCAACGCAGATTCTCCAATTCCCAGTCGTCTTCTTCACCACCACAGGATTCGCCAACCGTGCGAGATCACATCGAGACTTATTACCGGCATATCACTGGCTGTCCATGCGAATGTTTGCTTATTTTGTCGCAGGAACTGAATCAACTCACGCCTCAGCTCTTCTTTTAGTTGAGATCCTATGATTACGCACTTATCCGGATTCAATGGGTCTAAAGAAATCTTTGTGGTGCGTTTTTGCGAATCTTCCTCTGTTTTGTCTTCCGGACTTGACACGGAGCAGACCTCGTCAGGCCTCAGATTGTCGGGAACAAAAACAATTGTGTGAAGACGAAGAAGAAGAGGAGAGCTTTTACGGCTATCTTCGAAAGATAGAGCGGCACACAATTGTTTTTGTTCCCGACAATCTGAAGCTCTGTCTTCTCTTACCGAGAATTGTTGATTCGTCTGGATTTTTGAATGGATGCTGTTATGAGCAGTACCGAATTCAGAAAAAGGGGTGTTATAGATATAGATGATGAATCAATGTATTGATCACAATCATGATTTATTTAGTTAGAATTGCGTATAAACTATTTGGAACATAGGAGTCTTGATATAAATGATTAGAATCAGTTATAATAAAAAATTATTAGTGATTGTGACTTAATTAAAATTGAACCTTTATATTATTATATGCTAAGCAAACATTTTCGAATTGATGACAAATAATTTGTGAAATAATTCAATTTGTAAAGAAAAATTTTAAAAATCTTATCAAAAAGTAATAATCGTCAAAAATTATATATATATATATATATAATAGTTTTATTATTATAAAGTAATTTTGAAAATCAACATTAAAATAATATTTCAGTAAATAAATAATATATTAACCCTAAAATTTTAGCAACAAACAATTATAGAGATATAGTCGAATATGTAAAAGTAACATTTCCTTAACAAAAATATACAAATCACAAAAGTTTAGAATAATCAATGACACATCAAAATTTATTTTAACAATTAATATCAGGATTGAATATATTTAACAAAAATCAATTTTTCAAAAAATATAAACGGACCAAATATTATTCAAAAAAAATATTACTTGTTAGAGTATTATTTTAAGTGGAAATGTATTCATTGTGATTTAAGTATTAGAAGGAAATATTACTTTTCAGATTATTATTTTTAGAAATTTTTTTAAAATATGTATTGTGGCAAAATCGATATGCTAATTTTTAAAAATAACAATCGATTTAATATATTAATAAAATTATAGTGGAAAAATATATTTGCTAATATTATAATAATAATAGTAAAGAAAATTTTTATATATATAAAATTTAATTTATTATAATAAGATAATTTTTAATTAAAATATATATATATTCAATTATAAAAACTTGATAAACAGACAATAAAATTGTATCAAAATAACATAGATCAAAAAATTTATATTAAAGCATAAAAAATTAAACACAATATTTCTAACGATCGAATGACATGATTTCATGTTCGGTTAGTTTTTGGATCATAATGTTAATAACTAAATTTCTGTTATTTTGAAATAAAATAATATAACTTAAATATTTGTAAAATAATTTATATATAGAAAGAAAATTTAATATTTTTTCAAAGAATAATAAACCATAAAAATCTATCTATCTATATAAAAAATTGTAGTTTTTTATTAGGAGGTAAATATTAATTATTAGAAATTTTGAAAATCTTATAAAAATAGTAATAATCGAAAATTATGTCAAAATAAAATAGACAAAAGAATTTACATTAAAGTTTAAAAACAATTTGAACACAAAATCTTTAACGATCAAATGACATGATTTCATGTTCGGTTAGTTTTCGTACCATAATTGATGTGATCATGACAAGTTATGAGGAAGTAGACTCGGAAGCTGAGCTTGAACCCGCGCCGGAACCTGAGTCAGAGCCAAAAGGAAGAATCACTCGGTCTAGATCCAAGGAGCTAGCTAAGAAGACTCATACAATGCTCCATGCGGATTCAAAAGCTCTTACAGACGTGTTCAACGTTATCACTTTCAGCCTAAAGGACGAACCATGTAGCTATGAATGAGTTGCTACATTATGTAATTAATAATATTTTCCTTGGTGGTGATTTTGGTAGGAGGAGGTTCGCCATTAAGGTTTTTAACAAGGCAATCACATCACTACATCGAATCTATTCATGACTAGCTACTTGGCCGAGTGTCTTAAACACTTTTACAAGAGAATGATGCCCTGTTGTTTTCTTTTCTTTATGTTGTAAACTACATGTTCTTTATTTTGGACGCTGTTGTTCATGAATTTCTAACCCTAGGATCCAAGGCTCGTTATAACGCCTGGTTCCTCATCTCTTTTTCGGCAGTGAATGAATTTTAGAGAAAAAGCTTTTGTGCAATCTGTTTATTCACTCAAAGATTCATCTTGTAGTCATTCTTCTTCTTTAGTCTCTTTTAAGTTTTTATTATTGTTTATTCTCCAAAATCAAGGAGATCTCCTTTGGAGATTTCTCTGTGATCTTGGAGGAACTTCCTCTTTATTTAATATATGCATCATTTTTCTCTTTTGTGCTCTTGCATTTTAGGGTTTAGTTATGGTTATTGGATCTAGGTTAGATAAGATATGTATTGAGGTTAATTGGTAATGATTTATGGTTGTTAATGTTTGGATCTTCATTCATTAGGTGTTCTTAATGCTATATATGTCTTGATCACACATTTTTAGATCATAGGAAGTTTATTGCCCGGAAGGTGTTCGATGAAATTTCCGAACCAACTTTTGAATGTTAAATGAGGTCTAACCAAATGGATTTGTGTTAGTTAGTTTAGTGGTTGTATGGATTAGACTTTAATGCTTTCTTTGAGTGTGACTTTTCAAGGGATTGTTTAGGTTGCATGATTAGAAAATGGATTATTACCACGGGAGTAGATTAGTCTTTAATTGGAAATCTTAGACCAAGGATTAACATTGATTGATTATTTCATTGTTGGTTGATTGTTAATCATATCTCTTGATAGTAAGATCCATTATCCAATGCTTTTATCTTATTTGTTTCTTGTTTATTTGCATATTTGTTTCTTATATTAATTACTCATGAAAACTCATTGGCTCTAGATTAGTTTGGTTCTCATATCTTTAGTGATGCAACTTTAGTTACCGTGGATTTGATTTAAACCCTTCTATCCTACAAACGATTAGTAAGGGGATTGGTAACAAAAATTTCTCTTATCAATCCTTTATAATTTTTTCTCAAAAAATGGGGGAGATGTATTCGTCCTCTACACTCCGACCCAACCCGCCCATCTATCCTTTATACAATTTTCTCAAACATGGGGGAGATGTATTCGTCCTTCACACTCCGACCCATCCCGCCCATCTATCCTTTATAATTTTTTTCTCAAAAAATGAGGGAGATGTAATCGTCCTTCGCACTCCAACCCAGCCCACCCATCGATCCTTTATAATTTTTCTCAAAAAATGGGGGAGATATATTCGTCCTTCATACTCCGACCCAGCCCGTCCATCTATCCTTTATAATTTTTTCTCAAAATTGGGGGAGATTTATTCGTCCTTCACACTCCGACCCAACCTGCCCATCTATCCTTTATAATTTTTTCTCAAAAAATGAGGGAGATGTATTCGTCCTTCACACTCCGACCCAGCCCGCCCATCTATCCTTTATAATTTTTTCTCAAAAAATGGGGGAGATGTATTCGTCCTTCACAATCCGTCCCAGCCCGCCCATCTTCCTTTATAAAATTTTCTCAAATAATGGGGGAGATGTATTCGTTCTTCACGCTCTGACCCAGCCCGTTCATATCCGGAGCTCCTCCAACAACAAACAACAAGACACCGACCTTGGAGATACCAACATAAGCACCAGCCAATATAGTTTTATTTTTTTTGCCGATCCTACTTACCAATACTCCATCAAAATCGAGGGGAGAACACCACACTATAGTCACATAAGACCACCTAAACCTTCAACTACCACTCGTAACAAAACACTCAAACGACAATCAATTTCCATCTTATGCAACATTGTACGACCTGGCCAGTCGTGCAATACATCGCACACCCCCAGCGGGTATTAGCCTGAGCAACCCTCATCACAGTATGAGCGCTAAAGCTGAGCCCAATCTCGCAACAATACATTGAAATTCAGAACGAACATTTTTGCAATCGAAACATTTACCTTTAAACATTCGACCTCTCGAATCAATACGTACTTCTACACAATACGCTTGATAACAAATGAGATGACAATATTTCTTAAACAAGTACTTACGATATTTCCTAAACAAATTCCATAACGCCCAGGTGGGGGCTTAGCCCGAAGTTAACAGATACAAACAACAACCAAAACATAAACCCAAAATACTTGGCATTAGTAAAACCGGTTTAAAGTCATGGGTATAGCCTTCCTAGGAAACCAAGTAAAAACAGAAAATTAAACAGTTTGGGTAAAAGCCCCCGGGAACCATGTTCAGATTCACATAAAGTTAAAAAAATTAAAAAGGACGAAGTAGAGGACACCTTAGGCGTTTGAGCCCTGACCAGCCGCATTGTCATCATCCCCTCAGGGGGCTCATTTCCTCCCAACAGCTGCGACCTCCTCAGTGCGCACCGTGACTTCCACCGCCTTGTCAAGCGCTCCACCTGCATCGACATCAAGTTCCTCAACATCCTCTTTTCCAGCTACTTCCTTAACCAAAGCTTCATCCTTCTCCGCTCCAACAACAACCTCCTCAACAATGTTCAGGGACGGGAGGTTCGTACCATAAGGGTTGATACCTTCGGCCGGATTGGGTTGAGAAGGCTCGCTCAGATCGGACCCAGTGGGGGACGCCACCCAATCCTTCTCCAAGTTCAACTTTTTGAAGTCCAGCATAGCCAACTCCTCATTAAACCCAACCAGGTCTCCCTCCAGATCCCTTTGCTCCGCCTCCAAAGTAGTCTCCCCCTCAGTCAAAAGCTTTATTAGCTCAAGATTACCTTTGATTTGCTCCACTTGTATCAGCTTCTCTTGGTACACCCTCTCATTCACAACTTTCCCCTCCACCCGCTCAATCCTCTTTGCGAACTGCGCCTTTATCTCATCTTCTTTCTATTTAAGTTTCTGGTCCGTTTGATCATCCATATCCCTTATGATAGAAGCCAAATCCTTGGCCATGGCAGCTATCTCATTCTTTAGATTCTTCTTAGCTTTCTCGTGACAAGCCGTCTCCTCATTCAGCCTCTCGACATCTTTCTTCCTCAGGTCTTCCAACTCAGCGACCTCGACCCTCAACCTACTATTCTCATCCGTCAGCGTCTCAACCCGCCTCACCGCAACCTTCCACTCTGAGATAGCTTTTTCAGCTCTAGCCACCGCATTCGCAACCAGCTCAACCCCAAAATTCTTATTTTCCTTCCTCAGCTTGTTATCTAGGACTCCCACCAACCGATTCGCTAGAGCCATGGTCTGAGGAAAGCAAACGCATAATTAGATCAAAACCGGGGGCCAACCAGGAGCATAAAAAATAATCAGAAGCATATGTACCTCAACATGAAAGCGGGCCCACACAACATACTCCCTTTGAACCGGGAGCGACCTGTGATCATACACCTTGGGCCCGCCGAGTCGGAATTTGGAGACCAACTCAGCACAAAGATCATCGTCCTCAATGATGGGAGACTGTTTCATCCAGGTAAAGCTAATGGAGAATCCACAGTAATCATGAGCACCCACAGAAGACTTTTCTTGCGTATGAGCTCTTTTTTCAGCTGGGGCTTCGAGATGGCGAGAGCTGCAATGAATTGGGGGAGGATGAGTCATTTTCTTATGAGAGCCTGCAACTTTCTCCCTGCGAACATCTCCACGTGACAAATTAGAAACTTCAATGGGGTCCACATCCATCGGGATCTGGTCCTTTGGTGTCTTAACCTCCTGAGCAACATTGGGGTCTGCCGAGCTAGGAGCGCCTTGAGAACTTTTTAGTTTGCGAGCTTCACAGTAAGGAATGAGGTTCTTCATGGTGACAGACGGGCACATAGATGGGGTGTCTGCAGCAAAACCAGACATCAAGTGTTATATGATTTGAATGGACCAAAAGAAAAACCAAAATAAGAATACTTACTTGAAGATGTTTCAGAGAGCGGTTCAAGTGGAAGCCAATTAAGGGAACTTTTTCTCCGTCGAATGTGCTCCGGTTGTTCAATCAATTATTTTCAAGAAGGTGCAAATTCCTCAGGAACTCAGAAGAAGGGTTCTCGACTTAAGACAGGTGCGGAACTGGTAAGACACCAAAGACAAAGAAGAAAAAGAAGATCAGATAACCAACCACACCGGAAGATCAACAACAACAGGAAACTGAGTCAAAGACAATGAAATCATGATAATCATAAATTTTCAAAAAAATATGCAATAATAAAGGAACAACAGGAAAAATCTAAGACTAGGCAATCCACACCAATTTCCCGAGTCCACCAGGATTGCAAATCGTTAGGACCCTTAGTCCCAAAAGAGAGATTGTTCACTTCCAGAAAGAAATATAACCGATTCCAGTCGGTCTCATCCTTTGGGGTTTGTCCGGTTTTCAGCCCTTGATTTGGTTTGTTCGCGAGATACCAAAGACCATCCTTTGGTTCCCTTTTCACATATGTGGCTACCTTCAGCATATCACAGCCGAGTTCGAACCTGTTTTCCCTTGCCTTGATCATATGAAAGATCGCATGCCGAACTCCTTTGGGCATTAGTTGACTTAACGCCATTCCTCGACGACGCGTGTACCGGACCAACAACTCGGGAACAGAAAAGCACAGCCCATAGGTTTTGAAGAAGATTTCATAAACCGTGACAAACCCGGCTGGGGGATTGTTAGGAAATTGACCAGCTGCAAGGATTATGAACCTAATATCGAAGGGGAAGTCAAATTGCTTCCAGATTGTTCTCACAGACGCAATGGTGGATTGGGAATAAGAGAAATTCATGATATGTGGAGCCGCGACCGCCCTAGATCTCATGCCGGAAGCCGCAAGAATTCCGACACTAGTGCTAGCTGCATGATGCGATGCTGAGCTCCTGCTTCGAGAATGGAGTGCGAGTTGCTTAGACATAGCAGACGAGCCGAAGCGAAGGAGAAATTAAGGGGAAGAAAGACAGAAAGAAAAAGGATAAACTCGAAGAAGATGAAGGAGAATTAGGAAGGAAAAACTGCAAAACCCTAGCAAAACAAAGAGAGATAAATGAACAGAGATTTTTAACTTTTGTTGCGTAAGGAGAGAGGAAGAGTGGGCAGTTGAAAACGTAGTGGGGGAGATGGATCCGAACAATTGAGGAGAGATGAAAGGAAATAACTGCCTCGAGGAACACAAATGTTATCTTTTTGTAGGCGTGATGATGAAAAATTTGAATTTTAAATTCAAAAGATAAATCACATGCACAAGAGATAATCTCCAAACTGTTGAGATTTCCACTAATTAAATCGCAACAAATTGATTTGTCAAACACATGATTTTCGGACTGTTGGAAACCACCCGAACTCGAAACAAGAAGCGTTATTAGTACATGAATAAAATAAATACAACGCATTCGTTTGAATATCAAAATTATGGCGACAAAAAATCAGTGAGCTTGTAGAACGATGGCAATAATCAAAGACCACCTCAGAGTTTGAAATCCTACTGAAAATTCACTAATCGGTTTGTGAAGGTCACTCAACTCGCTAAGCTCATAGGGAGACCTGAGGGCTAATCTGTTGGTGTCAAAACCCCCTCACCAAGATTTTTGCCTCAGCCAGTATCATTGCATGAAGCTTGACCCAACACGTATTAGGCATAGGGAGATTGACTAGAGAATCTTCTCATCCGAATGATGATAACTAAGTAGTTGAGTACTCAGGTGAACCGCGAGGAATGTAGGCGCATGCCAAGCAGGAAAAGGCTAAGTCAAGGAAGTTCCGAGTTAGGCGAGATACTCCGAGATCGCAGGGCCAACTACCCAAGAAAATCGGAACATTACGACCTAAGTAGGGAGGAATATAAAAGGAAGAGGAAGAAGGAGGATAAGGATATTTTGGCCAATTTTCGAGTTATCTCTTACTTTAGAAAGTGTACCCTAGTTTCAAGTGTATTAATTTTTGGATAAGAATCAATGAAGTCTATTTCTATTTTGAATTCGTGTTGCGTATTTTTCCTCATTTAACAAGAACAAACGAATTCCTCATTAGGATCAATTTGATAAAACTATATTGTGGATTTTAGTATCCACAGTATCCAAACAAATAACTATTCCAGAGAGGCTGTATGTCAGTGAGTAAAGCCTTAGGAGCAGCTACATAAGCAACACCATTCATGATGGATGCTTCCGGACGAGATGTTGTATGATGGCGCAGGTCGGTACTGTTTAGCACCGCAGACCATTGATACGACCGTGAAGGAGAACCCCTTCTATGCGGCAGAGACGGTGGAGGCATGCCGGCAGCCACCAGCCAGCGGCGAGTTACGTGAAAGAGAAGCAAGAAAAGGAAAGTTGCTTCGCCCTAAATATCGCTCGTAAATAACATATTAAGTTTTCCTAAATAATTTACATTAAGATGTAGAAACATGTTGAACACAAACACTCTAACGATCAAATGACATGATTTTATATTCGCTTAGTTTCCATACCATAATGGCTAACCATCAATTTTTTATTTAAGTTTACACAATATCTAAAATATAAAATATCATTATACAATAATTCAAATCTAAAAATAAGAAATCTAGTAATCTTAGAGAAATCAATAATCATCGAATATATATGAAATTTAGATATATAACCTAAAAATATAATAATCGTAATTTTATTATCAAACAATCATATTAAGTTAAAAGTATTCATATTAATATAATATAGTACATATAATATTGAAAATAAATATCAACATTCAAAAAACAATGAAAATACCATGTCAAAATAACATAGATTAAATGATATACATTAAAGCCAAAAAATATATTGAAATGTCAATTATTGACAAGATTTTATGTTCGGTTAGTTTTTAGACAATATATATATATATATATATATATCTATTTACTTAAAATTAATTTCTAAACTACATCAATTCGTAATTACTAGCTTAGTTATTTTTTATTAAAAAAAATTAAATATCATCAAAACTATAGATATAAAATATAATTTATTATTATAAAAAATTTAAAATAATAAAATACGGATATTATAAAAAGATATGAATGAAATTGATGTTGGAAATACATAAACTTTTAAAAACAATTATAACAGAAAATACCAGTTTGTAAAATAAAGAATCATATAATAAAATAGTAGATATATAAAAAATAAAAATTAGAATAAAATTTGTAGAATCGAAAATATAAGATATATTTCAAAAAAATTTAAAATAACATTCACAATCACGAATAATTATACAAAATATTAAAAACATTTTAAAAGAACATGTTGGATATGGTATTTTGTACGATTAATCCTACAAAAAACATAAACAATAGATTATTCAAATTTTATTAGATGAAACATTGTCGAAAATATGATACACAATACAAATCTACTAAAAAAAATTTACAGAAAAAAACACAAATGGATATTCAAAAAACCTGTTGGAGATGATAGTATGATCAAACCTACAAAACAACAAAAACAATAGAGCAACACAAGAAAAAAAATGTATTGGAACAAAAACATATTATAGACGAAATACTATATTCAATATACAATCTCTTCAAAACGTCACAAAGAAACATGAACAATTATTCAAGAAGGTTTAAATAATAGACCAAGACGAACCTGTAGAAATGGTAACATATATTATCAAGCTTGAAAAACAACACGAAGAACAAATTTAATTAAAATTAGTACGGATGAATAAAAATAGTAGAACAAACAAAATAAAATAAAAATAAAATCTACACGAAAATATGAGAAACTTTCCATCATAATGCATATATTAATACACACACAATACCCTAGATTTTAGGAATAATCTAATTATTAGAATAGTATCATGATATATTAAAATGTAATATTTCATTAAAAAACAATAATATATATTATACACGACGATTTTTTTTTTTGAGGACGAAACAGAGTTACTACTTTGAATAAAAGCAGACAAAAAACAACATAAACAGAATTAAGAAATAGATGATCGAGTCTCAGCGCTAAACAATGCACGAAGCCATTCCGAGAAACTGGATGCAATATATGATCTCAGCCTGTTATCCCTTATAACGTTCCTAGCAATAAGACTCACTCCTCCATTAGCTACTGTTAAACTATCAGATTAAATTAATTAAAATTATTTGATTTATTTTTACAATTTTAAAAGAATAAAAGATAATTTTCGCCATTTTTGATTCAACCGACAGAAACATCAATACATACACATACGAAGGCGATTTTGAAATCGAGCTGGGGTTCCTAACTTCGTCCGTACGGAAGAGGCGGCTGGTCTTCATCTCTTCTCCGGAGGCCATGTCGTCAACTTCACCTCCCATCTCCGGCGAAGCTGCTCCCTCTTCCCAGACATCAAAAGCTCTACGATCACAAATTGTGGATTCCTCCACTCTCAACTCTTTCAACTCAAAACCTTCCAAATCGATAACTGCTTGTAGCTTTAACAATGGAGTTGCCACTGTCTCTGTTCCTCCATCTCTACACACCGAAGCTCAGCCACTCTGGTCCAGCTTCCTTGTGGGTTATTTTGTAGGTGAAGCTCCTCATATTGGAAAGGGATACGCAACTGTTAATAGAATATGGAATTCATCGGATAAAAGCTCTAAGATGTTCAATTCATCAAATATGGAACACGAAACAGAGTTTTCCATCGTAATTATTGGCACATATCCAATGTATTGCTCATAGTTCAAGAATGGTCGCCTGCCAATACTCAAACTAAACCAAATCTTGCTTCTATGCCTCTTTGGGTTGATGCTATCCTCGATTCACTCTTCTCTCGGCCTGGTCTTACATTCCTTGGAGATTGTAGGTTCGTTAAAACCGGATTTAAGGAAAACGAACAATAACGATGAAAAACGACTTTTGATAACGATTTAAACCGAATTGAAAACGAGATTGCGGAGTCGAGAATGATCTCTTTCCTTAATTCTTTAAATCGCCCGTAGTGCCACGGTTATGTGCGAGATAAGAATCCCAAGATACAACTGCAGGAAAACCGTTTCGAAGCACTCGAGAACGGATTCTATCGAACTATATCTACGATAATACTCTCGGTGTGGAGGACTTACAATCGTTAGAACAACGTTTGGAGTTTTATGATTTTGAGTGTAGAAGTTTTTTGAGAGGGTTTTTGCGTCTGGTAAAAGTTCCTGGAAAAATCAGATCGGTTCTGAACAAATAACCGAAGGAGACTTGCGCAGGAAGTTGAAGATGGCGAGATCGAGTCCGAAAATTTAGGCGAGAATCTCGGGNGCTAGAATCTCGGGCTGTTGAGATTTTCGGAGACTCGTTCAAACTCGAGTTGGCGAAGATATTAGATATTTTCGTCCGAAATTAATTTTGGGTTGGTCCGGTTTAATAGCTCAAACCAATATCAAATTATTTTTGGGCCAGAAAATTCATAGAATAATCCATAGAAATTCAACGACCCAACGACCGCGTCGGTCGGTCGGCGGCGGCGGCGCGCGCGTGTGGGTGGCCCATCTCTCT
>OVBE01007216.1:0-18750 GCA_900406425.1 Iberis pinnata
AACCCCAAAATATAAACCCTAAACCTTAAAATATAAACCCTAAATCCCAAAAATATTCTGGGGTTAGGGGTTTATATTTTTGGTTTAGGGTTTATGTTTTGGGGTTTAGGGTTTATATTTTGGGGTTAAGGTTTATATTTGAGGTTTAGGGTTTATATTTTGAGGTTTAGAGTGTATATTTTGGGGTTTAGGGTTTATATTTTTGAGTTAGGGTTTATATTTTGGGGGTTTATGATTTATATTTTGGGGTTTAGGGTTATATTTTGAGGTTTAGGGTTTATATTTTGGGGTTTAGGGTTTATATTTTGGAGTTAGGGTTTAGGGTTTAGAGTTTATATTTTTTGTTTAGGATTTATGTTTTGGGGTTTAGGATTTATATTTTGGAATTAAGCATTTAATTTAATGTTTTTTTACTAATCTTATGTGGTAAAATAATTGGTGTAAATGAGTGAGGTGAATTTGAGAATTTACCATGGGGGTGAACCCAAGTTTTGTCCTACTTTATTCTTACCCGCACCTTCTCTGATCCGCTTCTTCAAGTATATGTCTTTAACTTTACATCTTGTGATAGTTTTTCACCTAAACATGCAACTTTTTGGCAATGGTTACAATTGGTAATGATGTATAATCCAAAATGTGGCACACTACAATGACAAGAGAGGTCGATGTTTTAAAGGCAAACAAGATATAATCTTCTGGAAAATTCCCACCAAGAAAGAAAGATTTAGCTTATAAATGGGTTTATCACATGTATTTTAAAGCAAATGAAACACTTGAATGGTATAAAGCAAGGACAGTTGTGATTGAAAATTTTCAAAAGGGGTCATTTATGCATAAACATTTGCGTAGGTCGTTAAAATAAACACCATAAGAGTTTTAATCAAAGCTGCTTCCACAAAAAGTTGGGTGTTCATCGAATGAGTTATTGATGTTCAAAATTTCTTTCTTCAAGGCAATATGGAAGAAGAAATTTATTTAAAATCACCACCCGATTTTGAACCCTCGAATTCATCTTTGATATGCTAACTCCATAAATTGTTAATATGGTCTTCGTCAACCTTCATGTTATTGGTTCTCCAAAGTTTTAAAATCTATTCTCGTTATGGTTTCATTCAGTATCGCAAGGAATACTTTTTTCACTCGGGTTCGCGGATCAACAGTCCTCCATATTCTTTTTTTTTTTTTTTTTTTTTTTTTTTTTTTTTTAACTCAACCTCCATATCCTTTTTTATGTTGATGACTTGGTCATTCTTGGAAACAATTCTTCGGTGGTTTCCTTTTCAAAGAATATCTCCAAAAATGTTTTAAGATGAAGAACTTATGGCCCCTAAAATATTTCTTAGGTATATAAGTAGTTTGTGAACTACCTTTTCGTATGCGGTTTCACTAGCGAAAAACAATAGTTATTGACGTAGAAGAAAAATCATCTCTTAGCAATGAGATCCAGCCCACCATATGCCAATCTTTCTCAATACATGTGTTTAATTGGGCGATTGGTCTATTTAGCTCTTACTCGTCCATGTATAAGTCCATATACTAGTTCAATAATACCAACACCAAAACAATTGCATTGGAATGTAACTCTTAGAGTTGTTTACTACTTGGGAAGATGTCCAAATCAAGGGATTTTGTTGTTTTTAAAAACATCTTCAGCTTACAACTTATTCGGATTCGGACAGGGTATCATGCCCATTAAGATGATGTCATTACGTAGCTATGTCATTCTTTTAGGTGGTTCACCAGTCTTGTGGAAGACAAAGAAGAAATCTTGTTGATATGATTGTAACCAGCTCTGAAGAGGATGAACCGGAACTTGAGTCGGAACCTGAACCAAAAGGAAGGATCACCCGGGATAAAGCAAATGAGCTAGCCAAGAAGATTCATGTCATGATCCATGCAGACTCCAAAGCATCCATGAACGTTTTCACATCGTCAAAGCCAGCCAGAATGAAGAACCAGGTAACTATGAATGAGTAGCTAAGTGATGTTGGTTTTTTACTCTTTTCCTTGGTGGGGATTGATAACCATGAATTTGGACAATCCTATGTCTAGTCAAGTAATCCTAAGACTACTCATTTTTGTCATTGTAGTACTTAGGGTATCAATCCAAAACGATAGTAATCAACACACTAAGACTTATGAGAATTTCATCTAGTTCTAAGATTAAGATTTAAAATAAATTAAAAGCTAAGCAAATGAATTAAGGTTATTGACTTAGAAGATCAAGCGAAGTCCTATGATGCTTAATACTATCATTCAATGCTAATCATTGATCTAATATTCCCTAATTTAGACTAATCCACTCTCATGGTAATAATCTATTTCCTAATCATGCAACTAACATAATCCCTTGGCTAATTACACAAAAAGAAAGCATTTAGATCTAATCCATTCAACCACTAAACTAACTAATACAATCCATTGGCTAGGCCTCATTTGGCATTAAAATAATTCATTCGAGTATTTTCACAAACACCTTTCGAGCATAAAACTACCTATCATCTAGAATTGAATGATCAAGGATAATCTATCATTAAGAACATTATATGAAATAAGATTTAAGTAGTCTAAGCCCTAAGAATTATATTCCAACACCTAATCATCCTAATCTACCTAACCTATTTGCCTAATGAGAACTACTCACTAAGCATGATACAAACACAAAACTTCATGACAAGAGTGTGTTTCATCGTGATCTTAACAAGATTGAATAAGAAAATGAACAAGAAACAAAGAAGAAATTAGATTAAAGCGAGATTCAAGTTTACACAATAGAGGAAACTGTGACCAAAAGTATAATGAGTGTTCTCCAAAAGAAATGAAGATGAGACCTAATTAGGTCTAAATAGCTTATATAATCTCCTAATAATGGTATTGGGCTAACCTAAAACACATGAGTTAACCCAATTGAAATTGGGTAAAAACTTAGAGAAATGAGAAATGTTGACTTTTTTGCTTCTTTGACCCGTTACCGGTTTGCCTAAACCGGTATGGCAAACCGCTACACTCTTCTGTGGCTTATGTTCCGAATGTTCCTAGACACACCTTCAGCTCGGGGTCCATAACTCTCTCATATTTGGAGATATGATGGCGTGAAATAGCTCTTTAAAAATATGACTCAAAGGGCTACAACTTTGATGAAAAAGTCTGGTGTAAAAGGCGCATCTTTGGAGCAGACAATTTGGAGCTTCGGATCTAGCGGATCATAACTTTTCCAGCTCATATCTTGAAATTCCATGGAGCGTTTAAGGTGATTATTGTCTTGTTGGAAAGCTTGAATGCATGGCTACATTATTCTTCAATATGACATGATGAAATTACCATTGTAAAATCCTCAAATCGCTTGATCTTTAAGGCGTGTTGGTTTGATCCCTATTAAGTGTCTTTTTGGCTCTTTTTCATTCAATTGATCTCTCTTTTGTTCTCACTCACCTTCAACACCTAAAACATGAAAATACATGCAAATGCAACCTATATACGTCTAAATGCAAGTGAATCTACCTAAAATGAATATGAAACAAGAGTTAAAATCCATTAAAACACAATATCGACTCCCCCAAACTTATCATTTGCTTGTCTTTAAGAAAAGAACAAATGATAAGTAAAAAAGAGAGGTTTGAAGGTGGGAACCTTAGATCCAAAAGGTTAAGGTAGAGTCTAATAAATTAACATCTCAATCACAATGCATCATCAATGTCAAACTAACATCACTACACATCTTATCATTCATGCACTTTCACAATCCATCATATTACTAGAAGTATGTAATCCCTTTGTCCAGCTTAGGTCATCTTCCTACATTCAATTAGATTGGTGAAGTATGCTCAAATAGTGATTTTAGAGGTTTCCATTGGTTAGGTCAAATAGGGATTCCAATGCATAAAAAAAAGGTTCACACACAATTCATGGGTTATCACTCAAAGGGAGTGATTGGAGAAGCCAAAATCAAAATGAGACAAAGGAAAATCAGGAATACAATTTTCAACATCCATTTCTAAGCATCCCCCAAGATCTTTGCCTTACTCTAACCCTTCTCCTAAATGTTTTAACCATTCTTTTCAATATTAAACTTCCCTTACTACCCATCCTATGTCATTTTTCCCTAGACTCATCTTTTTTCCTATATATTTTCCAAATTGCTTCAACACTTAGGCTATTCTTGTCGATTTTACATTTTTTTCAATAGCCTTTTCTCTTCTTATTTTAGAACTTAAAGATTTCCTTTCTTGGAACTTATCAATTCTTTTCATTTTATTTCCTAAGTCTAGTGGAGGCATATTTTTCTATTTCAAACTCATCCTTTCCTTTTCTTTATTTCTCCAAACTTATTATTATTATTTTTTTTGAAACTTAGATCACCAAACCACTACTACTCTTATCCTATTAGAACAAGAAATAGAACCAATTTTATGATTAAAGCTCAAAACCATTAAAAACTTCCCAATACCCAACAATCCCTATCCTACCTTTCCTAAATACTAGATGGTATAATCAATCTAGCCTAATGGAAGGTATCAATTGTCTCCCTTTATACTCTTGATTTTTTGCCAAAACAATCACTAAAGAAACAAGAACTCACAAGTGTCGAGGTTAATTGGGTTTAAAGGTGGAGAGGAAAATCATTCTAAAGATGAAAATGATCGGTTTAGCCACAAGTGTTTTAGTTTTTGGGCGACTAAACCGTTTTGCAAAATAATTAAGCCTTGAAACACATTAAGAGAACTATTGAGCATACTAATTACTAATTGAAATTAAGTCAAAATAGTCATGAAGAAAACCTAAAACCAGCAAGCTTCAAAACAATACTAATAGCTTTTCAAATTTCAAGATCCAAAACAAGAATTTCAAGATTTTTCAAGAGTACTAGAGTGATCAATCCAATACATTATACTTGAGATGCTAATTCAAAAGGCTAGATCTTACTTTACAAGGATATATCATCAATGGTTCCCTATGCAAATGCAACCTAAAGCAAACTTCTACATGAGACTAAATGCAATATTTTTAAGATTTTTGATAATTTTCTTCTTTTTTTTGTTTTTGTAAACCTTAACTATTCACAATGAAAATTCAAGATAAGATCAAAAATGGAAACTAAGTTAAGTATAGTCTCTCCCCCAAACTTTATTCACATGGTCTCTTGTACGAAAAAGAATTTTGAGGGAAAACCGAAAACAGAAGAAATAAAAGCTAATGGAAATGCATGTATGTACAATGGTGTCGAGGCGTACCTCACTTGTCATTTTCGTGCGGACCACCTGAGGGGAGAGATTGTTAGAGACTCGGGATGGGCCGGCCGGTATGTGTACCATCCACGGATCACCAGTCATACTATCCACAAAACACTATCCACGGGACACCATCCACGGGACACCATCCACGGGACACCATCCACGGAACAACATCCAGGGGATACCATCCACGGAACACCATCCACGGGACACCATCCACGGAACACCATCCAAAAAACACCATCCATGGGATACCATCCATGGAACACCATCCATGTGTATTGGTTTGCCTTTAAACACTTAAAAGCCTATGTAAATCAACACTCAAACATATCCCAAGTGTTATCATACCCAAAATCAATCACAAAAAAACTTAAAAACTAAAGAAATACTCAAATTAAAGATATATACAAAGGATACCATGTGATTCCCTCTTAAGTGGGCTTGTTTTTAGTCTCTAACTTGACTTTCCTTATCGATCAAGTTTGTGGTGGTTCCAAAAGAGAAACCAAATCTCCTTCATTGTTCACTTCATTCGCCATGTATGGCTTAAGTCTTTTCCCGTTTACCATGACTTCTCCTCCATCCTTGTTCCATAGAACAACAGTTCTATAAGGGTGAATCTCCTTAACTTTGAAAGGCCCGGACCGTCTTGACTTAAGCTTTCCTGGAAAGAGCTTCAGTCTCGAAGTGAACAAAAGCACAAGATCATCAACCTTGATATTATTTAGGATGATATTCTTATCATGGAAAGACTTTGTTCGTTCCTTGTATATTCTTGCATTCCCATAAGCTTCAAGCCTAATTTCATGTAGTTCGCCAAATTGAAAGTCTCTTCTCTCCTTAGCGCTCTTGATATCAAATTCAAAAGTTTGACCGCCCACATAGCCTTGTATTTCAACTCAACCGGGAGGTGACATGCTTTTCCATAGAGAAGATTGAATGAAGTTATTCCAAGATAGTCTTGAAAGCGGTTCTATAAGCTCATAAGGCATCATCCAACCTGATTGACCAATCCTTCCTTGTGGTCCCTACTGTTTTCTCCAAAGTGGCCTTGATTTGTCTACTAGAGACTTCCACTTGGCCACTAGTTTGAGGATGATAAGGTGTATCCACCTTGTGCTTGACTCCATGTTTCTTCAATAAGCTATCAAAGACTTTGTTGATAAAGTATGGTCCTCCATCACTTATAACAACCCTAGGCACTCTAAATATTGGGAAAATGATAGTCTTAAACATCTTCAAAACTACCTTAGCATCATTTGTGGGACTTGCAATAGCCTCAACCCACTTAGAGACATAGTCTACCGCTACTAAGATGTAGCTATTCCCAAAAGAAGATGGAAATGGTCCCATGAAATTGATTCCCCACACATCCAAAATCTCAACTTCCATGATAGGATTTTCGGGCATCTCATTCGTCTTTCTAATATTACCCTTCCTTTAACATGGATCACATCTCAATATGAATTGGTGAGCGTCTTTGAATGTGGTTGGCCACCAAAAACCAGCTTGTAGAACTTTTGAAACTATCTTGAAAGTGGCAAAGTGTCCCCTATAGGCGAACCCATCGCAATTCATAAGTACCCCATCTACTCCCTCTTTAGCTATACACCTTCTATAAAGACCATCTTTGCATGGGGTGTAGAGATAACGCTCATCCCTACAGAATCTTCCAATCTCCTTGAGAATTTTCTTCTTTTGATACCCTTCTAGAAGACTTGGTTATTTGTCACAAGCCAAATAATTGACTATGTCGGTATACCAAGGTTCTCTTTCTCTAATGGCGTGTAGTTCCCCCATCTTCGGTTTCAACCCATAAGTGTTGTTGGTTACGATGTTGAATGTTATCGCCATTATTTCCTCTTCCCAAAGTGAATCATCAATATGTATCTCATCCTCTATTCTCAACCTTGAAAGGTGATCCGCCAGTCCATTCTCAATGCCCATTTTGTCTTTGATTTCCAAATCAAATTCTTGATAAAGAAATATCCATCAAAGTAATCTTGGCTTAGTATCTTTCTTGGCTAATAAATGTCTTAATACCACATGGTCTATGTAGAAAATGACTTTAGAACCCACCAAGTAAGATCTACACTTCTCAAATGTGAAGACAATGGCAAGGACCTCCTTTTTGGTGGTTGCATATTTAACTTGGGCTTCATCTAGTGTCTTGCTTGCATAGTAGATCACATGAACCCTCTTGTCTTTCTTTGGACCAAGAACCGCTCCAACGGCATAGTCACTTGCATCGCACATGATCTCAAAGGGTAACTCCCAATCTGGTGGTTGCACTATAGGAGCACTTATCAACTCTTGTTTAATCTTCTTGAAAGCTTCAAGACATTCTTCATCGAAGTGGAAATCCACATCCTTGCATAAGAGTTTTGTCAAAGGTCTAGCAACTTTAGAGAAATCCTTGATGAATCTCCTATAGAACCCAACATGTGCTAAGAAGTTTCTAATTCCCTTGCCCGTGCTTGGTGCTTCAAGACTAGTTATAACATCGATCTTTGCCTTATCCACCTCAATACCATTCTCCAAGATTCGATGACCCAAGACTATACCATCTCTAACCATGAAGTGACATTTTTCCAATTGAGAACCAAATGGGTCTCCTCACACCTCTTAAGCACCCTGCATAGATTAGCTAAACACACACCAAAAGAAGAACCATAGACCAAAAATTCATCCATAAACACTTCAACTACATGCTCAATTAAATCATAGAATATGGACATCATGCAACGTTGAAGTGTAGTTGGAGCATTACATAGCCTAAGTGGCATCCTTTGATAGGCGAAGGTACCGTACGGGCAAGTAAAGATGGTCTTTTCTTGATCCTTAGGATGTATGGATATTTGATAAAATCAATAATACCCATCCAAGAATCAATAGTATAGGTGGTTTGTCAATCTTTATAGCATTTGATCAATGAAGGGTAGGGAAAACGATCCTTTCTAGAGGCCGCATTAAGTTTTCGGTAGTCTATACACATTCTATGTTCGGTTATGGTTCTAGTTGGTATAAGTTCATCTTGTTTGTTTTTAATCACGATGATTCTGCCCTTTTTCAAAACCACATGGACTGGTGAGATCCAATTGTTATCCAAAATATGGTGTATAATACTGGCATCTAAGAGTTTTATAATCTCTTTCTTGACTACTTCTTTCAAGTTAGGGTTCAATCTACGTTGATGTTCAACCAAATACATAGATTTAATTTCTAAATGTATCCTATGCATGCACAAAGAAGGAGAGATCCTCTTAAAATCTTATAGAGAATAATCTATAGCCTTTCTAAACTTTTTCAATTCACAAGTCAAAATACCAACCTCGTCATCATTCACTATCACCGAGTAAGTAGAGTTAGATCCAAGATAGATATACTTTATCCCCTTAGGGAGGGTTTTAAGTTTTACCTTTGGTGCATTTAATTCGCTCCAATCCCCTTCTATGTTAGTCTTACCATTGCTAACATCTTCTTCAACTTTCAAAGCATTGATGCTTAACATCTCCATTTGAGGTAGTTCTTCATATTTTGGTTTCTTCTGCTAAATAATGGACATCAAGCCTCCTTTGAATCTCTTCAACTTCCACACTCACAAGCATATCTTCACCATGTTGAATTGTCAAAGCCAATTGTAAAGCGTCTTCTTGAGCTAATTCTTCTAAGTATTCACTAGCTAGCTCATCCATGTTTTTTAATCACAATCTCCTCGCATAGCTCTTCATCATCTTCAATCGAAATGACCTCCCCTCCTATCTTGTTTCTTATTTTCCTCAATGAGAACTCTAGAAGGAAACTCCTTACCACTCCTAAGAGTAATTTCATTAATATACTCACTGGGGTTTGGTTTGGACTTGCTCGGAAGTTGCCCCATCAGTCTCTTGGATTTGGAGGTGATTTGGGAGACTTGATTGTTCATGGCTTTTAAATGAGATGCCTTTCTCTCAAACTTGGCATGGAGATCATCTGTGTTGGCATTCATTTCCTTCTTGAAGACACCAAACTCAAATGCATTGCTGTCTTGCCCCTATAATATTCGTCTCAACAATTGATTGGTTTGGTCACTATAGTTAGAGATCGAAGAAATTCCTTGTGGTTGTTTTTGATTGGTTGGAGGATTGAAGAAATCGGGAGGTTTGTTGTTGAAGAAATGTTGCTTTGGTTGAAATCCACCTTGGTTGTTAAATTGAGGTTTAGTTTGAAAACCTCTGTGTTGTTGCGGTAAGAGAGGTTTGAATGTTGTGGATAGTTGTTGTAACCTTGGTTGTAGCTTAGGTTACCAACATATTTAAGTTCCTCCTGAGTATAATCTTTTTGTGGTTGGTATTCCTCATCAACATCACCAAAAAAGTTAACCGCACCTTGTTGAGAAAGGATGAATTTATTGAACTTGTCTTCAAGAGTTTTCATATCCTTCTTGTAGTTATAATCTCTTCCAACATCTATAACTGATTGATCATAATCCTCACCATAATTGTTGTTATTTTGTGCTAAATTCTCAACAAGTAACAAGCCATCAGCTCTAGTTTGGCTATAGAAATTCCCCTGTCTTGTAGTATCTAGCATCATCTTGTATTTGGGTGCAAGACCTCTATATAAAGTATTGATTAGACTTTCTCCTGAGAAGCCATGATGTGAACATTGGAGCGTGTAGCCTTTGAAACGTTTCCACACTTCACCAAATGACTCATTTCGCTTCTGCACAAAGCCTGAGATCTTGTTCCTAAGTCTGGTGGTTCTTGTGGTTGATAAGAACTTGGTGAGAAACGCCTTTTTACAAGCGACCTAAGTTTCAACTGAATCTATAGGGACATTCTTCTCCAAGGAATGGGATTTGTCTCCCAAAGAAAATGAAAACAATCTGATCTTGAAAGCATCCTCGGTCACACCATTTATCTTGACAGTGTTGTACAACATATCAAAATTTTCCAAGTGTTCCAAAGGATCCTCTATAGGTAGGCCATGAAACTTTGTGTTCTGGACCATGTTGATTAAGCTGGATTTGATTTCAAAATTGTTGTTGGCAATTGGTGGAGGACGAATTCCACTGCGTTGGCCATGAGAAATTTGGGCATCATTAGCTCCAATGGTTCGAGAAATTGGTGGAGGATTGTTGTTTCCACCACCATTTTTCTGCTGATTCTCATTATTCTGATGTTCCATCTTTAAGTCCAAACGTTGACTGTGAGCAAGTCGTTCTTGTTGTCGTCTTGTCCAAGTGTGTTGTCCTTCAAGTGTGCGAATGTCCTCAACTATTGGAATGAGATTGGTTGGTCATCTACTTCTCAGGTTCATACACCTGAAGATGCACAACAAAGAAAGTAAAGGAATGAGTAATGAAAGGTAAAATGAGCTTAGTCCCAAACAAATTCAAAAAACTAATGGTTACTCGAACTCCCGAATTGGCAACAATACCAAATTGATAAACATGAAATTTTAGAATCCTATGTCTAGTGAAGTAATCCTAAGACTACTCATTTTTGCCATTGTAGTACTTAGGGTATTGATATCACTCGATTTTAATGCTTTTTAGTGGATATTTATACTTGTTAATTGGCATTATCCGAGTGTTTTCCATGTAGTTTTGGCATATTTTTAGGATCTAAGGTGTTTGGAATGTTCTGGAGAAAAAGATGGATTTGTGCACAAAATGGATGCAAATTGGCATATGCAGATGCAGAATCCGACAGAAGGGTCAAAAGTTTACCAATGCTAGAAAATGTTCCCCTGGATGGATTGAGCTGAAATTTTGACAAAAGATATCCACGTGAGTTAACATTCATATGGAAGTTGTTTGAGGTAAATCCATTGGAGCAATAAAAAGTTATTGCGGTTTTATTGAAGATTGGTCAAGCTGTCTCGTAAAAGAAGCATGTGCAGAAACTTACGTAAAAAGAGATCGATCGATCCATGCACCCGAGAATCACTAATAATCATCCAAAATTACAAATTTTCCCTCAATACTCATCAAGATTTTTCCTTATTGGTTTTATTTTATTTTTCCTTGTTTTTAGCACTATAAAAGCTTTAGGCTAGGGTTTATTTTGGAGACATGGCTTAATTTTATTTCTTAAGAGTTTTTACAGAGAGACGGATTCCAACTTTTTGGACAACAATTCTGAACTCTTTTCTTTTAAATATATACTGATTTGGTTTTTGAATGTGTTCTTCTCTGATTATGATATGTGTTTGCTTTTCTATATCTGAGTAGTTCACTTGTTAGGTTTTAGGGATTTTCCAGGGAAAACAGGCTTTAATGGTTAGGATTTGACTTTAATGGATTCAATTTTTAGGTTCTTAGTCTAGATTTGTTATCATTACTTGAATTAGCTTAATCACCTAGTTCATGATTTTTGGTTAATAAATACAAAGGAATTTGGTTTATTTAATCTGACCTAATTTAGATGAATAAGTGTCTCTTCTTGCGGGAGTATTGTCTTTGATGCTTATGAACATATTAAATTTGTAATCACTGCATGATTTAATTGTCTAATTTAGAGATCTAAGATTTCGGGAGAATGTTAGTCTTTATTTCTAGCAATTTTATCATAGGGATCTAATACTTCGAGAGGAGATTAGTCTATTGTCGTCTTTTGAGTTGGGAACTATTTTCATTTGTTAATCATATTTGTCAACCTAAACTTCAGACCTGAATACCTGTGGAATTTCCCTAATGCCTAGCGTTTTCGTCATTTGTTTTACAACCGTCTTTATTTTATCGTTATTGCCAAACAACCATTTTTTTATTACTGTCTTAGCTAGAATCAAGATTTAACTAAAAGCCGTATTGTCTGGTCTCTGTGGGATTCGAACCTTTAGTGATTTGTTCTTTGTAGTGTAGTTTTAGGAATTAAAACCTGAACCTGTCAGATTTTTGGCGCAGTTGTCGGGGACCAACACAGTGCCTTTTAAGTTTTCTTTAGAGTCTAGTCGAAGATCTTTCTTTTTCTCTTTTTTTTTATAGGTGATGGTCATGGATTACAATGATTGACTACATGAGCAGGAGGACACATTCGAAGAGAACATTCAGATTGAGGAGGAACCGTTTGATGAGAACGTGCTTACCCTTGAACAAAAATTAGAGTTGGATTATCTTGAAAAAGAATATCCAACACTGCCAAGGAGAGTTATAGCTGAGTTTCTTAGACTAAACACCCTCTCACACCGAGCAGCACTTGAAGGAAGAAATCTCACACGTGAAGAAATCAAGTTAGCTGAAAAACTTGAAGAGGTAATATATTGGATTCCACCAAGTCAACTAGAAGGTATATTTGAGTTTAACTTTGAATTTCATGATTATGAATTTTGTCACATGCCTAGCATTGAAGATATAACTTCTAGTTTGGATACACCCATGATTGTTGATGAATCTTATGATTTGATATGTGAGTCTCAAAGACTAAATACTATGAGGTTTGAAATACTTAATAGGAATTATGATGGAATATGTTATGACATTCATGATCTCAAATTAAGGTTTTCAATGCATGATGAGTTTAGTCCACTTCTTGAAAAGTCTTGCCTAGGAGATGTGCTTGATATAGATAAGATCTTGAGTGATTTAAAAAATCCTAAGGGTGAGATGGACTTTAGAAGTAAGAATGATGTGTTTTACATGATTGATGGAGATGAAGTTGACTACTTTGTGTTGAATTCGTTTAAACCTGAAGTTGATTTTATTTTTCCATCTAATGCATTTGATTCTCATGATCCTCTAGTAATCAAGGAGCAATTCATGCCATATGTTACACATGTAATCAGCTTCTTTGATGAGATTGATGTCTTTTTCCCATGGGCAACATTGTGTTTCTTTGTGCATATGTTCTATTGCACTAACAGGAGAAGGACTAAAGGTGCATTAGTTCAGCCATTTGATTCTCATGATTACATAGTGTGCTCCATAGTCAGGCTAACGACTTAAAACAAGCGCTGAGTGGGAGGTAACCCGCTATTTGATGTCTTTGATTCGTTGTTTTTGGTTTTGAGTCAGTCCCATTTTAGTTTACTAACTTATTAATTTTTAGTTGTGAGTTCAAAGTGTTTCAGGAAAGTTCAGAAAGAGAAGAACTGGTCAGAGGTTAAGATTGATTGATCCGTCTATGGATCGATTGATCCCTGAAGGATGATTATTTGCACATAATGGGAGATCGATCGATCCGTCTATAAATCGATCGATCCAAACGACCAGGAGCTTTGCATAAAATTAGATCGATCGATTCGTCTATGGATCGATCGATCCAAAACGACCAGGAGCTTTGCGTAAAATTAGATCGATCGATCCAAACGACCAAAAGCCTTACATAATATTATATCGATCCATTCGTATATGGATCGATTGATCCATTGATCTTTAGAAACGGTAAGTTCTTCATCTCAAGTAAGTTCCAACATTTGAACTTATGTCTTTGATTTTTCTTTATTCTGGTCTTATTCCTTCTCTTGGATTTATTTTCACACCAGGACGGTGTGATTAAATTCTGGGGGAGGGTTTATAGCTAATAACCGTGTTTTGTGTCTTTTTGATGTTTCATCATTTTGGTAAAAATTTTCAACAAAAAAAAATTTGTTTTGTTTAGATGATTCTATTCGAGTCAAAGGAACAATGACCAGAATCTATGATGACTACTAACCCGATGTAAGTTCGATATCATTCTCTACTTCACTACTGACTTAGATTAATTGTCGCACTTAGGATTGGAACCCCATTGACTGATTTCTATGCTTTTGAAAGTTCCGGTGTTTTGGATTGTTGATGATTTGATGCTAGCTCTATTTGGATATGACTTAAATTTGATCTTAAATTTTCTTGCTTATGGTGTTGGTTATACTTTGAAAAGCTGCGTGTCTTGCTCTTCAGTTCTCTGTAAAACCGACAAGTTCTTTCAGTATGATCCAGATTCTTTCTCTCCATCCCTTCAAAAAATAAAAAGGTTCAAAAAAGGGTTGAAAGCGTAACCTAGAAGTATGTAGTCAACCCCAGCGAATTTTCGGCTGCTAAAAAAAAGCGCAAAAATACGAAGATAAAAAAAAAGAAAAAAAAGAGGAAGTGAGAAAAGGGAAAAAGGGTCAGGACCAGAAGTCGTTGGATGCTCTGTTAGGTATGGGCGCTTTGATAGAAAAGATACTTTAGCAGACATTGATCGATACCCCATAGGCAAGAACGCATTATTTGTACTTAATTGAATGTAGAGAGCTGGCTGAAATGATTTGATGGTTTGATTAATTTGGGATTTAGAGTAGAAAGTATGTTATTAGTTGTGTGGTGGTAAACAGTTCATTTGGTGTCTAAACTTTGGTTGATAAGATTCTTAGAGTTCATGTGTGATCCTTTTTAAACCTCTTCTTCATATGTGGTTTTTGCTTTAATTGATGACAAGCAAAGATCTAAGTTTGGGGGAGTTGATATCACTCGATTTTAATGCTTTTAGTGGGTATTTATACTTTCTATTTGGTATTATCCGAGTGTTTTCCTTGTATTTTTGGCATATTTTCAAGATTTTAGGTGTCTGGAATGTTCTGGAGCAAAAAAATGGATTTGTACACAAAATGGATGCAAATTGGCACAAAGTCTACCGGTAGAAGGGTCGAAAGTTTACCAATGCTTTAAGATGTTCCCGTGGATGCATTGAGCTAAAATTTTGACACAATATAGCCACGTTAGTTAGATTTCATATGGAAGTGTTTTAAGGTCAATCTATCGGAGCAATTAAAAGGTATGGCGGTTTTACTGAAGACTGGTCAAGCTGTCTAGCAGAAGAAGCATGTGCAGAAACATACGTAAAAAGAGATCGATCCGTGCCCCTGAGAATCACTATTTTATCTGTGGAATTTCCCCAATGCCTAGCATTTTCGTTATTTTTTTTTACAACCGTCTTTATTTTATCGTTATTGCCAAACAATCATCTTTTTATTATTGTCTTAGCTAGAATCAAGATTCAACTGAAAGTCGTACTGTCTGTTCTCTGTGGAATTCGACCCTTTACTATATTATAGTGATACGTTCTCTGCAGTGTAGTTTTAGGAATTAAAACCTGAACATAACATGTATCAATCCAAAACGAGAGTAAGCAACACACTAAGACTTATGAGAATTTCATCTAGTCTAAGCTAATAAGATAAATTGGTTTGTAACATTCAAACATGCAAAAGTAAACAAAGATAAACAAAGTCAACAAAATTAATAAAAGTCAACAAAAGATTACGATTCAAATAACAAATAAAAGCTAAGAAAATGGATCAAGGTTATTAAATTAGGTGATCAAGTGAAGTCCTATGATGCTTAATACTATCATTCAATGTTAATCCTTGGTGTAAGATATCCTAATTTAGACTAATCCATTCCCATGGTAATAATCCATTTCCTAATCATGCAACTAACACAATCCCTTGGCTAATTACACAAAAAGAAAGCATTTAGATCTAATTCATTCAATCACTAAACTAACTAACACAATCCATTGGCTAGGCCTCATTTAGCATTATAATAATTCATTCGGGCATTTCCAAACATATTTCATGCATGAAACTACATATCATCTAGAATTGAATGATCAAGACAAATCTAGCATTAAGAACATTCATTACAAGAAATATGACTATCGATAGCATCCTAGGATAGCATTTTTGTGTAGCTGTTATTGTACATGGACACAGGTTTTTTCCATAGCGTTTCATTTTTTGGACGCTATTGTTAGATTCCCGGGAAAATAAAAATACTTAGGCGCGTAAATCTGCTAAGTTTCGGCACTTACTATTGCAGATAATACAAAAAACGTTATGGTACTTACAAAATCACTTAACTTTTTCAACATAATCTTCAACTAAGTTATTTCTCTCTTTCTTCATTATTCTCAGAAAATCTTCAGTGTCTGCATTACTTCGGCACATTGTTTATCTCACCGATTCGAAGCTCCATTGTTTAATCTATAAGGTATCTTCCTTATATACTTCAGATTTTAGTTAATTTTAGGTCTATGTACATCATTTATGCAGTGCTGAATTACACATGGATGTTGGGTTTTGTTGATTTAGCTATTTTATTTTGATGTATCATCTATATACAGATTGTTTGAATTAGTAAGATGTGGAATTTGTCTAGCTAAAATGTTATTTTTGATTCTCAGTTCTAAAATGACACGAAGGATAAGAGAAGGCTACAAGTTGACATCCTCTGTTGGGACCCGTCGTAGTAGACGTCACCAAGGCTTAGAGGCTACACATGCATCAACTAGAGAGGTGAATACAATAAGAGGCAATAAGAGAAGAAGTAGTACTGAAGAAGGATTTAACATTGAGCAATATGGGGTAAAAAATGCTAGCAATGATGAGATTCCAAGTACTGAAGGAATTCAAACAAGGGAAAAAAGGAGTTCTAGAAAAGAAAAGAAAAAAGGAGGTTGTTAATCTGTCAAGTTTCAATGAGGCAGTTAAACATGAATAATTATATAGAGTGGTTGAAGATGTTGAGGGTGAGAATGTAAGACTTGAAGATGAGGATGAAGTTAATGAAGATGATGATGGTTTTGTTGATAATGATGAGGGTTTTGTTGAGCATAATGAGGGTGATAATGTAATACTTGAAGATGAGATAGAAGTTACTCAGAAACAAGCTCTCGAGAAAGAAAATGATCACAGTACTGGACCGAATGACCATGAATAAGAAGCTGTTAACATGGATCAATATAGGGTTAACAATGAGAGTACTGAAGGTATTCAAACACCAGTTAATGAAGTGAAGGGAAAAAAGAGAAGAGGACCAACAAAGATGCGTATGGTGGCTACATATCCTAATGAAAGGCTCCCATTTTCTTTCAACGAGTATGGTGAACATGTTGGACCTGGTTCTGTAACATTGTCATCTTTTCTTGGTCCTCTGGTCAGAGAACACGTTACAGTTACATTGCCTGACTGGAGACAACTTGATCAAGTGTCTAAGGATACCATGTGGGAGGAGATCCAGGTATGTTTGACCATTTAAGCATTTTATTTTGCAAACATGTTCATTTTAGCATATTTTAATGCAGGGGAGGTTTGACATGAAAGAATAGTGGCAGAACATGTTCTTATGAAGCAGTTGGGATGTTTGTGGAGGGCTGGGAAGTCAAGGATGGTGGCACAAGTAAGAAATGGTAAAAGTGTTGTTGAGAGGATTGCTTTAAAACCCAGCAACACCCCATCTTCTCAAGTATGAAACTCATAGGTTATGAGCAAGACCTCTCACACGTTGAAGGTTGTTAATGTTGATGTAATGGTCATATTTTCTTCTTTATATGTCTTTTAGATTTAATTAAGTAATGTTATTGTAGGAAACAAGTAACAAGTATAGACAGCTGAGAAAAATCAGATACCTCACACAACCAGTCGCAAAGGGATGCTTAGATTAGCTTATGTAATAGTAAAAAGATTATTCAATTCAATCCTATGTAAAAGATTATTCAATATTATAATATATTTTATATATATAAAAAGAAAAGTCCATATCCAAGGAAGATTAGTAGGAGTAAGATTTGGATTGCCGGACACACACATGCGGACGGTAGAGCTGTGAGGCCTGAATTTGCTCACATTGTTGCAAGTATTTATGAAATTTGTTTATACATTGTTACATATATAAATGATCATTGTTATATCTTGTGTGAAAAATATTTGTATCAGGAACAAATACAGTCAGTCGATAGTCAGATGGACTCTACATCCTGTGATAACTTAAAGGAAGATGCAAGGAGCAAGGTTATGGGAAAAGAGAAACATGGAAGAATGAGAGGGTATGGCAGAGTGATAGATTAAGAATTTAATTCTTAACTAATATTGCAGATAACAGTTCAATGTAGCAAAGCTAGGTATCGAATCCACAGAGACCAGAAAGTACACGATTTAGTTTCAACTCAAATCAAGTTAAAGCAGAAATAATAAGGTTGATTGTGATCAAAATGGTAAATTAAAACGGTTTATAACTATAAAATAAATGCGTTAGACATCAGGGAAACCACATGTAATTATGATTGAAAGTCAAATTATCATTCAAGGATTTTTTTTGAAAATAGTTCTCAACATGAAAGACAAAGATGGATTAACCTCCTCTCAGAGTATTACACCCTATGCTCAAATTATCACGGAAAAATTCTCGCCGTCTTTCAAATAATTGATCATGCAATACAGTTCAGATTCAATTATTCATAAGCATTCAAGAAAATACTCTCGCAAGCAAGAACACTCATTCATCTAGACTATATCCAACTTCTAAACCAAATCTCTTTGTGTTTATCAGTATAATATCAATGAACTAGTTAGCTACTCTAATTCATGCATTAATAACAAGTCTAGACTAAGAACCTAACAATTGTTATCCCCTTATGATAAATCTAACAATCAAACCATAATCTCCCTGAGAAACCCTAAAACCTAACTAGTAAACTACTCAAACATTGGCATGCAATCACAAATCAATATCATTATAAAACACATAGTAGAAAAAGAATATATATATATATATATATATATATATATATAT
>OVBE01007217.1:0-18749 GCA_900406425.1 Iberis pinnata
CAAATAAATTTATATGATTCAATAAAATAATTTATATAATATATAATAAACAATTAATATCTATTTATTATGTTTTTGTATATATCCAATTTATTGTGTAAATAAAAATTATATATAACTCAATAAACTAATTTTAATAAGAAAATATATTAATAATTTAAATATTGGTCAAGTATTCTTGCTTTGGAAACCAACAAATTTTTTCACATCTTTTTATATGATGACACTAATATAATATTGTATGTAAAAAATTATGTTGTGTCATATATATTAGTGTCGAAATTCTCATCTCACATATTCCAAAGTGTGTGCATGTTGCTTATTTATTTTGAAAATGTAAAAATATTATAAAATTATGTGAATTTTTATTTTGTTTTATATTTTTTATGTTGAAAGATTTTTCTATAAAATGGCATTTGCATGGCCATTACACAAATTATCATTCTCTCACTAAATTTTTTCTTATAAACACAAATATTGTTCTTATACCATGAGTAACTCGATCGCAACATGTGAATCGTGTGTAACCGGAAGATCTCCTTCTCCGGAATCTAAACCAACTAAGAGGATCATTGTCAAAGTGGTCAACCAACATGTATTATTTACATAGTGTAACTCATAATTTTATTATACACGATTTTTTTTCAATTTTGATTCATATTCTAATTTATTTTTACGTTTATGTAATAAGGAAGAGATGAAATATTTAAAATCAAAATAACTACTAAAATCGGTTTATTGCTTGACGCATATTGTGAAATAAGAAATTTAAATTATGATACTCTCTGTTTCATTCATGATGGACGTCGGCTTAATCCCAACGAGACGCCCGATACGGTTTTTTACTTCGTTTAAAATATATATGTTTTGTAACAAGATAATATCATATTCCGAAAATAATTTGTTATTTATTTTTATTTTTTTGCAGTTGATGTTTGAAGATATTGAAGAAATAAGTGTTTTTCGGAGATGATAGGGGGATTTAAGCACTATATAATATATTTTATTTTTTAAAAAATATTATCTTCTATGTTATAATCTATGTGTTTCATTGTTGTTTTCTATTTGTAAAACACAATTGTTAAATTGTGTGTAATGATGTTTAGTTTTTTATTTATGAAAAAATGTTGTATTATTTTGGTAAGAAAATGTAAGAGTATGTTTTAAGTNCTAAGAATATGTAAGAGTATGTTTTAAGTAATTTTATGTTAATTTGGTGTTTATTGGTTGATGAATATTTAATATGTTTATATATGTAATATATTTGAACATGTACAAATTGTATGGTTATTAATGTCGGTTGTAATTATATATGTTTATGTATGTAGAGCATGTAATATATAGGATTTACTAAAAGCTAAAAATGTTGGAACAAAACATATAGTTAGTTGTATTTGTGTTTAACAAACTTTTATTCTTAATAAAAATTATTGTATATGAATATGATATAGATTTTGGAATCTAGCCAAAATGTTGTTATTGTAAACAAACAAAAATTACACTATTTTTTATATGATGACACTAAACTTGAAGTTTTGTATTTTTGCATGTTGAAAGGACATTACTTAATATAATTTTTTTATTATAAATATATATAGAAATTTTCCAAAAATATATTATATTGTCTAAGGTAAGTGTTTATTACAAGTTGTTATTTTTTATATTAACATTGAAATATATATATATATATATATATATATATATATATATATATTTTTTTATATATATATANACGACATCTTAATGTATCTTGATAGTATAATACATTATCTTAAATATTATTTACATTTACATAAATAATTAATAATTATATTTAATTATATTGGGTATAGTTATTGTAAAAAAATATTTATATGATGATTTGTTTGTAATTAACAAGTTATATATATATATATATATATATATATATATATGAACGAATCATACATTTAAACATTTGAAAATTATATATTTTATTTTCAATATAATTTAATTTATACAATTGTTTATGTTTATTCGATTTTCATCTTATTATGTACGTTATATCTATATTTTATATATGTAATAATCAGTTAAGTTTGTTAATCGAAATTTATATACCGTTATTTTAAATACTTTCTATTGTACTTGAGTTGGCTTAGTGTCCGCGTTTGGTGCGGGCTAGGCACCTAGTATATAATAAGAAACATGTCCGTTTGTGACCAAACCTACAACACTTTTGAGTGAATGTTTATTGCCTGAGTTCGGTAATGGACTGAAAACACAAGTGGCAATTTTCTTATAAGATGAACACAAACACTTTACAACAAAGACGTTACGACACACACAAACCTGAACGGTCACATTGCACACCGTCGCGTGTTATTTCTTAACAGACTCGGAATCATTCACTTTTCTACCTGAGTCAATTCGATCAAGTCGAGTTTCTCTCCACAATGTTGACTTGGTTGATCTTAGTAGCAACCCAAAGGCAGATGAACATGCCGCTCTCACAACTGAGTCTTGCGACCGAGTCATCTTGCTAACTAGTATTTCAAACACCTGAAACAAGAGATTGGCTTGAGAACTTATAAAGATAATGAGCATGTCATATGTAGTTTCTCTAGTATACCTGTGGATAGTAGTGGGAGATTATGTGTTGGTCTACTGATAATGATAACATGGTGGTGCAGAAGTATATTGCATTCGCCTGAATTACTGGCCATGGTGCATCAAAAGCCTGCACTTGGTAGTTATCACTTCACTTGTTTTATACATAGTTTAATAAGTTTAGCAACTATGATGATGTTTAATCGAGGAAAACCAAACCTGGATGGTTGAAGCCATGTAAGTATCAACTCTTTCTGAATCTTGAACTAGATGCCTTGAGAGATCTCTCACGAAGTTTTCATAATCATTTCTGAAAAATTTAAACCACTTTAGAACATAAAGGTAGCATTGTGCTAGTAGTAGGATGGCGTATTATACCTATCTTCTGAACCGAAGGCACGTGAATCATAAAGGGGAGAATGATTTTCTATGTCCATGAGTGGAGCAAACTGCTTGAGTGTTCCCTATCCAAATAACAACAGATATATAGACCAAGTTACCTCAAACCAAACAAAGGAGCGATAGGCTATGAAGATAATTACCCGGCAAGCCTGTCTTACGCTAAGATCTTCGTCATGGAGGTGTACTACCAAGCGGGGAAGAGTGGAATGAATCTGATATAAAAAGACATTTTCATTCAATGAGCCTTCAGATTAAAACTAAAATTTTCTTCTTTCTTTGTTACATCCAATATCACTTAAAAGGAAACAAAAAGGGTATGCTTAACCTGCTCAACAAATCCCTCTAGTTGCCCTCCAATAGCATATTTACTTAATGCTCCAAATGCTGCAAATGCATTAGCTCTCATTTTCGGGTCCATGCTAACCTGTTACAAAATTGGAATTTCGAGAAAAACGCACTCAATCAGAAATTTGTATCTGACAGTTTAGTGAACTTAGAGATAACTTAAGCTTGACCTTACCTGAAGGTTACGAAGCCGAACAGTTAAATGCAGCACGACAGGTTCAAAAGCATCGTTAGATGCTGCTGACTTTGTCACCTAAACAGAAGAAAACAAGCATATGAAGATAGCTAAAAGATCTCGAGACAGGCAGAAACCTTAAGTTGTTAATGAGTGTGAACATACCGTCAACAAGCATGACACAGCAGTTAGTTGCACAGAGACATCCAAATCATCAAGCAACGCTAATATCACACCAATAATTTGAGTTGTGTAGTGGTTCATACAAGCAGATGGCATCTGGCAATAACCCGGACTAGAATTTAGAACAAATAAATTTTGGCAAAAAGATGCAGCCTACTTGAAGATCATGAGAAGGAAATAAAAGCTGATCCGCGTAATCCTTTCTTGCACTAATCCGCATAGACAATTAAGATAAGTAATCAAAATCTGCTCAGAATTTCTCTTACTTGCACTAGTCCTCTTAGACAAAGGCGCCTTACAATCGGAGAATCATCTGAAACATGTCGGCAGAGTGCTTCGACCATCTCCTCCATAACAGAACTAAAATCACCACTGCAACTAAACAAATATTAGCCAGAGGAATCTTAAGAAGATAAGTTCTAAGGAAGAACACTATACCTGTATCGTATAAACTCTGACAATGCAGCAGCAGCAGCTTCTCTTTGGAATCTTTGTGGACGGTTTAATGCTTTTGTTAGAATCATGCAAATATGTCGAACCTGTAACACAGATACTCAAAACTTAAGCTCAACTTGAGTCTGAAGAGAAACTGAAAAATCCTGAAGCACAACGGTCAACTACAAAGACCCTGAGAAACACAATTGCAATAATCCAATAACTAGGTACCTCCTTTGGCCTCTTGATTGAAATGGATCCAGCAATATTGCCAATAAGATCAACCCATTTTTCTTTCTCCCTTTGCTCACCATTACGAGCCAAAATCTAAACAAAAATAGGTATCAGTTCACCACACCGGAAACTAGATAGAATCAATTTAATGCCAAAGTCAAAAGGCACCTTGCCCATCTCAAAGTCACCAACACACTCACAGAAAGCCCGAAATGAAGTTAGAAGTACTCTGCCAAAAAAGAGAGATTTATAAAGGATATACTGAAATAAGAGTACCAATCATTATATGCTTATAGTTCTTTTGAATTTAGAGGAGTTACCGTAATGGATCTTGCTGGCCAGTGCTTGCAAGTCCATGACAGCTTCCCAATTGAAGAGTAAGGGCTCCAACGACAGAAGAGTAGCTTTTCTCAACAGCTCTTTTTCCAATTTTTCCGCCACCTCTGGTTATATAAAGTACATTAACCACCAAAGATGGATCACATATAGTATAATCAATGGTTTATAAAAGATACCTAAAAAAAGCAGTGAGAGCAAAAATTGCAGCTTGAAGAAAATGATCTTCTACATGTGTTTCAGATGAAGAGCTAGCATTCTCTTCCTTATGTGAATCAACTTTAACTAAAGAACTACGATTAAGAACGGTTATTAAGTGTTCCATAAACAAAACTGAAAGCTCTGCATGTTGAGAGAAAGCCTGCATCAAATATATGATAGACAGAGAAACGCCTCATCAAATTATTTTAGTAGAAGATATTACAGCCATGAAAGAAAAGCCTAGAATGATAATAATATCATGTATGAGAATAATCTCATATTATATCATAGTTTCAGAGAGAGTGGCACTTACATGAAATGCATCTTGCATTGGCCAGCCACCACGCATCCTAGTTATGTCCTTTGTCACAATATCCCTTCCAGCAGTAGCCAACACTTCATTAAATACAATTGATGATTGTGTATTCTCTGCCAGTGCACAGATCTTCATGTGATTAAGGTAGCAAGATTTATACTTCAGCAGCACAACATTAACAGAATTAAGTAAAGGATACAACTCCAATAGCTTCAACACGTAAATTCTTGTCAGTTATATGAACTGCTGCTGATAGCAAGGACTGAGTCGTTCTGATATAAGAGAGCAAAAGAAGAAAAGACGAACAAGGGCATCAAATAACAATGTAAAAAAGGGACAAAAGCATATCTATGAAAAATAAGCTTTGATGTACCTTGATATATCATCATCACTAAGCTGACTCCCTCTTCTTGAAACAAACTCAGTAACCGCTTGAATGGCTCCCTCAGCAGATTGCCTAATTTTGTCACAGATAGCTGAAGTGCAACTGTGCAAGGCTGCTACAAGCTACATAACATACCACAACATAATTGGAGCTTAACCATCCCATGACGACAGAATGTATTCAAAAGAGGAAAACAAACCTCATCCTCTGTTAAAAGAGCACAAACGGATGACACTATTCGGTTAAAAACTTCAGAAGGATCAATAGAGGCATCCTGAAAAGTAAGTTCAAAGAAATATGACACGCTGAACATGAAGCGTACAAAAGAAAAGAAGAATTTGCGAGCCTAACTAAAATATACTTACACTTTTTAAAATGGCAATGACATCTTCCAGGGAAGACAAGGCTTTATAGGAGTCTTCAGAATCCAACCCGCTTGAGAGTGCAGCTTTTGGAAGGGAAAGGGAAATGCTGAAGAACTGGTCAAGAATCTTACAAAAATAATAGTAGGAGAAGCCATTAGAAACTATCAATATCACACTCAGATTAAATGATCAGCCGTCATTCAGTTGTTTCAATAAAGTAATAACACATACCTGGGCAGAAATTTTCCGGACTTCAGAGTTCGTGTCAACACAGCGTGGGAGATAGGTTATGACCCTATCTCCCAAACACAATACCTTGCGGTCAGGAAATAAAAAAACCGCTGTTGGTCATCCAAAAGAGATTAATTAACTGGTAGATTATGAATGGGATAAATATCTAACAAATTGTTTGAAGATATTTTCATACATGGTAGATTCGAAAAATTCCCCTGCATACTTCGATCAGTATACTTTCTATGTGGACAATCCCCAGAACAACCAAGAGCACAATAGCCACCAGCACAAAGCTTACGAAACTTTAAAAGCATCTCATGAACTGCCACACAACCTCTTTTCCTTTGATAATCAATGGGTGACGATACGTATTGATCAAGCTGTCTAAGTAGATGCAAAAGTTGCTCCGCACGACTTCTTCCATCCTCTCCACTAGTTCATGCACATATATTTGTTAATGAGCGGAAAATACTTCAAAATTTGCACATGAATTTGTGGGAGGAATCAGTTTTTAATTTGCACATGCAATTATAGTAGGACTTAGTATTTAGGTTATTGCAAATCCACTACTATAATCCGTGAATTGAATCTAACATAAGTAATATGTAAGTTCCAAAAGATAACAGCAAATCAAATGAACTTCTAAGAAAAGCAATTAGAAAGAATGTCTTCAGTGATGAATAAGTAAAGGCTGGAAGATACCTAACTTACAACAAACTTGTCCAAAAATTCAGAGAATCCGCAGCCATATAATAGCTTGGTGAATTTAAAACTTAACAATATACCTTGTAAGGAGGATGGCACACAAGAGAGTCACAAGATTGTCTATAAGGGGATTGATGACCTCTGATGGTTCATTTGGCAAAGCAAAAAAACCCAGTGTAGCCTGTCCAAGAAAACGTGTATAAATTCAAAAGAAAATATAAATTAAATTCTTTTCTTTTCGCACTCGGTTTAAACCATAAAACTAATCACCTTCATCACACGATTCCGTGTTTCAACGGTCAGCTTCGGTTCCACAGAGACTAGGGTTGTACAAGCATTCAGAGCGAGTGCCTAAACACAATTTTTTGATAAAATGTAAATATCCTAAACACAATTTTAGTCAGAAATAATCTTTTTTTTCTGAAAGAATCTCCATATGGTACAAATTCTTGACATAGACTATCCTACCTGAGTATGTAGAACTTCAAGACTAGATTCTGCAAAACCTTCATTTTCATCTCGACCCATCAAAGTCAATATATAATCAAGCATCTGATCTCTTCTTTTCAATGGGAATGTAGCACCACTTTCTGAAGCGTTTATGACTCCACGACCTTCACACAAACACAAGAGATCAGGGTCCAATATACTCTCACGATTTCCCTAACATTGTACCCCTACCACATGGGACGGTGTAACTTATATCAAAGAGAAGAAAGAAACCAATCAGCCATTGCAAGAATGACTCGATCTATTCTTCATTGCCGTACTAACCTAATAAATCAATAGCAGTTATAACAGCTTGTTTAGCTGTTTGCTGCCGCACATGAAGAAGCCGTGAAAGCATATTAGTACCCTGCAGTACACGCAAAGAAATCTGATTACAAAAATGGAATCTGAACATCAAAGGCGTGCACAAATAATAACAAGGTCACTACGGTTCAACATAAATCACTGTTTGGTCACAAAATTACTCGGACTTCCAACTCTTTGTTCAATTCTTAATATCATAAACGGGTTTTCCTGGCATATGACTCAGTCAATTTGATGCATATATAACTGAACAGAAATGTATAAGGACGGCTATAATCTAATTAGGAATATGATTTTAATGAAGATTTAAAAACATACGACGAGTGCATCTATTCTGGCCTCAATAACCGATGAGGGAGCATATTTCGCAGCATATCCATACATCAAAGCCAAAGCAGCATGTATGTCATCACTGTCTTCTGTTTTATAGTTCTCGGAGAAGAGAGATAAGATCCTAGAACCGACACAAGAACATTTAGTCAATTTTATGTCATAAATTTTACAATCCTGTGGTAAACGAAGCAGTAATATAATTAATGACGGCACGAATTATCTTATCACAAAACCTTTTGATACGTCAAGCAAGACAAACCTTTGCAAAATACTCTGCCCCACATTATCCAAAATGATTTTCAGCTTTTCCAGTACAGTGTCCAAGTGAGAAGCTGCGACCTACACAATTAACTAGATATTAAAATAGGCTAAAATCAAAATTGGAGCAAGAATAAGATGAGTATGCTACCAGCCCCATAGCCTTTGCTAAACCAAGTCTATTAGCAGGTATAGAAATGTCAGACTGTTGGTACATCCAGTCAATCTTGTCACGTACATATGCTCTATCATCAACTTTCTGGAGAAGTATTCCGATGCAACTGAAATCAAAGCACGAGGTTTACGACACAGATGCACTCAGTTATAAATATAAATACTGGAAGTCTGCTATAAACTGGATTCTATGTGCAGCTGTCTGAGACAATTTGTGCTCAACGACTAACGTCAAAATAGTGCACCAACTAGAAGGAGCGAAAATTCAACTTCATCAGAGAGCAGAAAAATAAAAGGACCAAGAACTTTACCGATGTAGAAGTGCTGCATGGTCATCATCTGGAGTGTAAAGAATGTATTGTTTTGCAAAAGCATTTCCAAGAGATATAACCCAGTCAGCATCCTGGGTGACATCTAGTGATTCTGCTAGAAACTATATAGCATAATAATGATTAGAAGAAATAAATGCAACAAGCTTGATTGGTTATTTTAATATTATAAATTGCCTTGTATTTAGGCTTTAAAGTAACTTCAACTCAGAAAGATGTTCTTTTTTCTTTCTTTCATGCCAGTTAAATAAGCTTACATTGATAATCATATCATCCCAATTTTCCTGGTAAAATGGATCAAGCTTCAGATCTTCTGTGTCAAAGACATACGCCTTCATTTTTGGAATCTAGAGCTTACCAAATGTGATAAATAATTAGGGTCACTTGTAATGAGTCACATAGCAAAAGCAACAATATTCAGTGACTTTTTTATAGCCGTCATAATGTAAGTCATATCTACAGGACCTATGATGCAAAAAAGAAAGACACTAGAAACCTGAGGTGCAATCTGACCATATATCGCTCTCTAGTAGCTGATCAAATACCAAAAATAATATTAAGATCTAGAGTATAATGAGAAAACAACAGTGTACCTCATCTTGCCAGAACATGCTGATGTTCTTGGGGAAAAGAGGGGACAGATAGCTAAGGACCTGATGGAAGTAACAACAGAGCAGTTCAGTAAAGCTAGAACTTGAAACATGCACATATAAGCTTTTGGAAAAAAAACAGACACTCTAATGATCAAGCATTTACACTTGATGGAAACAGGAATAAAGAAACTGTTTTATGGAATGTAGACATAAAATGTGAGTGTATAACAGGATTTCGAAATTACTGACACAAACTTACCGTCAAAATTTGGGTTGCTAACTGATCTTTCGCCAGAGGGTTGTGTAAAAGAACCACCAACCGGGTAAACAACTCCTGGATAAATGGTATACGTGCATACTTGTGTTCAATTTTAAGACTGCGCCATACGCAAGAAAATTTATAGATCATATGACAGGACGTAAGAACAAATTCACCTCAGGGTTAGGAATATCAGTACGAGCTTTACACTCAATCAACATGGGAGTGGTAGAAGATCTACGACGACAGAGTTCAGATATGCATCTACAGACCTATCAAATGAAATCAATAATTATAATACTATTGATTCAAGTCCAATCTCTTATAGTAAAAGAAATGTAAATCTACGCAACATAAAAAAGATCTTACTGATGCAACAGCGCCAGTGTAAACTCTAGGGATTATCATTTTCAGTAGGAAAGGCCAAAGAACATACTGCGATTTCAAATACTCTTAGCATAAAAAATGTGAAAGTTTTTAGTTAATGGGATAATCCATAAGAACATAAATATTTGCAGCACCTCCATCTCTGGGATTGTAACGGTCAATAGCAGAAGACCTTTTCCACAAATTGCTCTTAGCTGTGCTGGACTAACTGCCTCCCTTTTTTCCTAACAAAAATATTTGTAGAACGTGTAAAATCAGAGAAAGCCCTTCAAACTTGTTCAAGTATGTACTCAAAGAACACCCGTATATGTGCTCTTATATACAGTGGTAAAAAGACTCAATAATAAGCAATTTGGAGCGAGATGATAAGAAGACTCAATAACACACAACTTGGAATCATGTTTTTTTTTTACAAACAGCAACACCCAGAAGTCGATCTGAACACCTTGCTTAATTGTTGTAAAAAATGAAGCGGAAATGTGGTAATGGTGTTCTTTTTTTAAAACCATTGTAATCATATTATTCGTAAAGAAAAATATAATTCCTGATACACCTTCGATGGCTCACACTTTTCAGGTGATCATCATACCTTATTTTGTCAGTCAAGTGTAATGTTATATGGTCTTACCTTCCGATTGTCAATCTCTCCTATTGCAGAATGGCGTACAAGGTATTCAACAAATAATTCCCCAGTTGGACCGACCAGGTAGCAGTGTGAAGCCATGACTACGATCAACTGTAACCAAAGCAGAAGAACAAGATCATATGTGGGAATGCTAAAGCATGCCTATTTTAGCAGTAACATATAACAATATATGCCAGCTCGGTACCTCTGAAAGAGCTTTTCGAACAGCTAAACTTTGCTCATCTAACAAGGACCCCGCAGTATCAACCAAAACAGGTCTTTTTGGGTGCCAAGCTTCAGATAACCTCCAACCGCAATGCCAAACAATTATGCCGATACACAAAAAAACCCCTAAATAAATACGTTATAATGATGAAGGATAAAATATACACCTCGGAAGCAGATGTTTCAAGGCACAAAGAGCACCAAACGTCAAAGGGTCTTCTTTCAACTTGCATTTCTGGTAAAAATAGACAAGGAAGACAGGAATAATAAATTTAAAACATAAGAAAGTAGAAAATATCACTGTGCCAAGGAATAGTTCTTGAATCAAATATAAGTTCTAGGTATTTCCACTGTTCCGCAATGCATAAATTAAGTATATATAGAGGCATGTCCATCACATAAAATGTCCTTACGTTAATAAGAAATGTAAACAAATCCTCGGGGTAAACCAAGCCAACAGTCAGAAAACACCGCTGCACTTCATTGTACGTCTGCAATATAAAGAATAAACAACAGAAAAAAAATATTAGTATGCATCACTCCCAAAATAAAGCTCAAAGGTGAAAGAGGCACACTCCCACCCCAACCCTGCAACAATAAATAGAATGAAAGCGATCAGTGACTTACCTTTCGTCCCACTGAATTGCTTTCACAATTAATACCGATCACAGGAAGAAGGGTCGACAGAACAATTGTAACATCCTGAAAAGAAACAAAACTTAACTGAAATACAGCATAAGAGCATGTTACTTTTCTTCCAATTCCAAGCATAAACCATCAGCGCATCATATCTGAAAATTGTTGTGCCTAGTGATAGTAGTAATGAGGCACATCAGTACCAAAGATGATAGAAACACCATTACCTCAAAATCAAGTAGTGGAGGGCCAGACTCAGAAAGCAACGAGGCATTTAATAGGTTGTGAAGACTACATGTCGCCAAAAGAGCATCCTCATGATCTTTCTTATACCTAAAAGTTGGAATGAAAGGACTTAATAATTGCTAAATTTACGACAAAAAAAAATCTGCACAAAAAGCATCACATGCCTAGGTACGTCCTTCCAACTTAAAAAGCTTTAATTTGTGGGACAACGTATGAAGCACACAGATGATTTACTATACTCTCTTTCTTTAAGAATAAAAGAATGAAAAAGAACATACAATTCAAGTATTGCTGGAATAAGCCTTGGTAATGCTGATTTCAGTTGTGTGCGTGTGACAAGACCGACCATCTGACCTAGAGCCTCTACAGTAGATACTCGAACCTTATTCAGCAGAAGATAGTCAAGTAATTAAGCACGCTTAAAAGTCCAAAAGCATGTCAGGAAAACAAGTAAACAACCGACTAACAAAATCTTGCAAAAATTTATCTCTTTGTAATCTGAATATCAGAGAAGCATCACTGGGAGGGGGGAAGAAGCAGAAAACAATTTTTTCTTTCTTTTTTGATCTTACAAATAAAGTTACATACTCCCATTCTGCTTCATCTTTGTTATAAAATAATGGTCTGTGAACAGAAAGGAACCATATGCTTGACCTCTCTCGAATGATATCTTTTGATTGGAGACACAAAAATATTAAAACCTAAACGTGATGAATAATGTTAAAAGATGCCATGGACTCACCTTATGATCACGAGAAATTGCCCAAACTCTCAACAATAGCTCAAAAACTGAATTCAAAAATGACCTGCATCGGATGAGCCCTTGAGTTGAGTGCATTCAACACAAAGACTACCACAACAAAACAGAACAAAGAAAGTGGTCTCACATGACATCAGTGTCAAGTGGAGAATCGGAGGTAAGGTCTGTGATGTATAGCCACACTGCCTGAGACCAGCACTTCAAAGCTAGACATGAAGTCAATAATACATATATGAGGTGAAATAAGCAAAAGTAAGATCGTACTAGAGACAAGCTGTGTTATTTGAAATATGCAGACTATTCCTTGTGTTTAATATTAGCTCACATGCAAACTGCATGATATGTGTTTATCATCTCTTCCACTATTTTGGAGAGTTCAACGATGTAAAGATCAACAGATTAATATAGTATGAATCAAATTGCCATATTGGTTTAGTAAGTGAAAAAACTCAATATGATGACCCTTCTACTAGGCCATATTCAAAACAACTAATTACATATTACAGAAAAAGGTCGAAGTTATGGGATAAGGGAGGAATATTGGCAACCAGAAATACTTTATATACAAGAGTTTCACTCCCTAATCGAAAAAGATTACAAAATATCACTGTACCATTTGCAAATATCGGTCGGTGTGCATCCCGAACATTCCCAAGGATAGGCGACACCCTTGAAAGTACACCTTTCAGGCGTGGAGTGAACTGCAAAGCTTCAAAGGAAATATTTTCAATTCAATTTTCCTTTACTTTTCAATATGAGGGAAAAAAAAGAGAGGATGCAGATGAGAGTTAGAAATAAACCATCAGATGACGCAAAGTCAGCAAGAATTTGAACCATAGCAGGTGAAGCTGAAGCCTGACCAGAGAGATGAAGAAATATTTCTTCCATCATCTGTCCATGTCAATTAAAAATATATTAAAGCTTCGACTAAGCAACAAATAACTTGGACTTTGTCAAGAAAAAAAAGGAGGAAGTAACTTGGCGAAGGAAAAAAAAGGCCACAACAAATGGAAAAGTCTGCCTAGATAACAGACCAGCTCTATTCATGATACTATCTAAAAAACCCTCCAATTCATAAGTTAACATGACAATAGATGAAAGTCTCTACTATGGTTTCCTTATCAGCAACTCATCTCGTGTCATGCAATCTATCAAAGATAACCACCTACTTCCTCATTCTTTGAAATTAGATTCACATATATGTGGAGCCTTAGAAGTAAATGAAGATCATAATGCATCTCACCACTAATCATGTTGTGCAGTTGCAATTTAGTGTATAGTAAAAGGCAACAACTCAGGAATGTACAGTAACATGGAATAAGCAAACAGTTTTTTTTTAAATGTCCATAAAAACCGCATTGTACATCAAAAAGGGGAAAAAGAGAGACTTACGAGATCAGGAAAATGCTTCCCGATAGAGACAAGCAGCCCTGACGCTTGCCTTTGCCAATCAGCATTTAATTCCTATGTCATGATGAACCAATAAAAAATACTAACATGATCAGGAACATAAACAAACAATTGCTAGAAAGTTTTTCGGAATTGCAATTAGTTTCCCCTGCTTCATTTAGAAATTATTATGTTACTTATGTTTGATGAGGATGCCTCATCATCAAAACAAAAATTCTGTATATCAGAATCCTAGCTAAGCACCACTACGAGAATGAGACCATATGATTCATCTTCTGTCCAACGCATAAGAAAATGCACAAACTTTAGTAGCTCTAGTCACATAAACGCTACATAGACCGTAGAGGAAAAAAAGCAGAGACATCAAAATAGAAAATTCCAAGAGCTAAACGCCAAGAAGTAGCATTTATGTATCTCAAACAAGCTATTCAATTTTGAAAATCGCATCTGCTGTTCCAGCTTTCACCATGTAAATCTGTCTAACTATATAAAGTATAAATGAAGTCTTTAACATAAGCTTAGACTTAACAACACACACACCTTGGAAGATATTATCTCAGCTGTAGCAATCTTAGCAAGCTTCCCCATGAAAGCTGCATCACTCTCCTCTTTCTCTAATGCATTGACACTAAATGCCATTACTTGAAAAACCCCTGCCATGTTACCAAACCGCTGCAACACCAAGTACCACCAGATTTATACATCCAACTAAAGAAAACTAAAAAAATAAGGAAAAGAGACTTATAAATCAAGAAACAAATCATTACCCTTCGTCCTCCACGTGACACAGCATAACAACAATCAAGAACCAGAAGTGGATTCCTGAAAAGTCACACAAAAATTCAGTGTCAGAGATATCCCAATACTCATTATGCATGTCTTTTGTTTGAAGTGATAAACAAAAAGATGGAACATACAGAGAGGAAATATCTCTCAGAGAAGCCATTGAAGCTTCTCTGACCACAGAGGAATCATCAGCTAGAGACGATACCAGAAGTTGAACAGCTTCTGCCAATATGTTACAAAAAGAGAACGATCAAAATTTGAACATTAGCTTCAGTCGAACAGAAATGTAAAACTTCAGCCACTGCCAAAAACGATGTTGACCCAATAAGAGTTTCGATCAAACATAACACCGATCAATTTAGGAAAAAGAATATGAAATCATTCAAAAAGAGAAGACAAATGAAATAAGATTTTGGAAACTCTTACCTGGTGCGGGAACTGAGCTCCCCAAACTTGAAGAAGCCATTCAAAATCGATCAACTCCAGCTAACAAAAAGAAAATCCAGAATTCCAAATCAAAATTCGAGGATTTGATCGATCAAGATTGTTCTGACGGAGAAGATTCGTATGTTGAGACCAGAGCAAGAAGTTTCCAACAAAGAAAGGAAAAAGGGAAGAGAGAATGAGCTCGGTAGCTACAATTACGTCGTCTCTTCATAGAGAGAGGACTTGAATGTTAAAAAGAAAAATGTGGGGAACAAAACAAATATATGAAACAAATGTGAAATTGATGGGGTCCATACTCGACAAAGTCGGGTCGGGTAAATATCGGGTATCAAACCCGTTGTGTTTGGATCATGTCCTTGTTCTATAGTTATTATTAGATTGAACAGAGTGCTCAAATTATTGGCCCAATAATTTAGCGGTGCCTTCAAATATATTCTTTAATAATAATTTTTTATCAACAAAAAAATTAGTTGCAAGTTGCAAGAGTCGAATTGTGGTAAATTCTTTACAACTTGAACGTAGAAATTAAAATTTGTAAAGAACTTTCCCTATATTTTCATCATTCGTTGTACGAATCATTGAATTATTTTCTTGTTAAGTTCATAACCAAATGTTGCATCTCAGCATGATTAGTTTTATTGTGATATATACCAATTAGAATTTTCAAATCACTTTTATATGTCATCATGTTTCTCATAATTTTGACCGTGAATTCTTCTTGCTCTCTGGTTTTATTATCAGCTGCTCCACCTTCCTTTAGCACTTTTAGAATGCAGTCACGATCTTTATAATTTGTTTCTCAAGACGTTAATTGACAGCTTGATGCAATCCCAAGCTCATTCTGCGAATGGATATGTTAAGCTTTTCCTTAACTTACTCACTCAAGAGATAAAGATTGTAGAAACCTTCAATAGGGGAAATGCAGAGCTTTATTAAAAATGGCAAAAAGTTTTACAAACTACCAAATATCAGAATCCTTAAACAAGATAAGTCCAAAAGAAAATGATAAAAGCTCTCTCTCAAAAAGTTATGGATCTCATCACGATCCTAACTTTTTGCCTCACCAAATTCTGCTAAACAGCATGTCCTTCACCAACGTACTACTCTCCCTTTTATATTCATTCTCTCTGCTCATGTGCTCTCTCTTCCCCTTTAAATATCATTGATTTACCAGTCATGCCCTTACTAATAGCCTCTGTCACGACATTCTCATGAGTCAATATTCTCGTTGCCTCTTTGTGGGCTCTCTTCTTTCGAATATACACATGTATGGACTTATCAATACCCTCCCCTTTGAGGTTAAGCTTGTCCTCAAGCTTGAAGTGAGGGAATTGCTGTTTAAATTCCTTAGCCAACATCCAAGTATCACCCATTTCTTTAGAACCTGTCCATTGAACCAACCATTCCAAATCACCATTAATGTTGTACCTTGTATCGAGAATGTCTATAGGCAGGAAATGCTCAGTGGTAATAAATGGTGTGGGCAAAGTGGGACAAGAAACAGCCTAATCACCGCTTTGAGTTTTGATACATGGAAAACCGGGTGAATTTTGGATCCTTGTGGTAATTGCAGTCTATAACAGCTTTGTTGATCCGCTCTATTGAATGTAAAAAGGCTTGAGTCAAATAAGTGGTTTGACAGTGTTTTAGGTCTATTGGGCACAACTTATGAGAAGCCTACGCGAGTTGTCTTTAGCTTCCATCATCGCCGAAGTCAAGTTTTACAGTGAGCAGAGTGAAGTCTTAGTTGTATCAAGATCAAGATTCTGTTAAAGGAGTTAAGGCTTATAACGGTCGAATTAGTTTAGGTCTTTATAAGTTGTACTTGAGCTCGTTTTTGTATTGCGATTAGAGAGAGAGAGTTTCTTTGAGCTCTTAATCTTGTAACACTTTGACGTTATTGGAGTTAGTATATTTTCCGGGGACGGTCCCAGCGTGAATAGGCTGCCATCGCAAGTTGGTGGAGGCTGAACACGTAAAATTTCATGTGTGTTCTTTCTTTTACAAGCTTCCAATTTCATCTAATTTCTCACAAGCAGATCGGAAGTGTTTAAGTTCAAGTGGTTTAGGATTCTTAAATCATCAGCACGCTCTAACACTTAAAAAGGGCCAAAGAACTTGGCCGACAACTTGTGAGAGCTCTTATGAGATACCGATTGTTGTCGATATGGCTGGAGCTTCAAATATACCCAACCTCCAACGCTAAACTCCAATGTATGCATGTGTTTGTTTGCTTGGTGTGTCATAATAGCCTGGGCATGCTGTAAATGAGACTTAATGATCACCAAAGCTTCTTCACGAGTTCGTAGTTTAGTAGCCAAATCTGTATTGGTTGTGGAACCATGTTCAAAACGAACAAGTGCAGGTGGATCACGGCCGTAGACAACACGAAAAAGAGAAGTCTTGAGAGCCGAATGGTAAGAAGAATTATACCATAGTTCCGCCCATGACATGAATTTTGACCAAAGCCGAGGTTTCTCATAAAAACAGCAGAGATAAGTTTCCAAATAGCGATTAAGAACCTCCATGACCGACGGTTTGTGGATGAAACGATGTGCTATGCTTTAAGGTTGTACTAGTCATCTTGAATAATTCCTTCCAGAAATCGCTTAAAAAGATCTTATCTCTATTAGAGTATGGATTTCGGCTAACCATAGAGACTCACAAATACCTGAGTAAAATGTGTGGCCACATCCAGAGCGGTAAAGGGAAGTTTCATGCTGATAAAGTGAGCATACTTGCTCAATCAATCGACAACTACCATAATTGAATTCTAACCCCGAGAGACCGAAAGTCCATCTATAAAATCCATGGAAATGTCTTCCCAAATCAACACTGGTATCATAAAGACTGAAGATGACCCGCAGGTGAGAGTGTGGAATATTTGTGTTGTTGGAAAATAACACATCCTACGATGTATTGCTGCACCGTTCGAAGAATGTCATCCCAATTAAAAACTAACTGAATCCGCTTTAGTGTTTTGAAAATTCCAAAATGACCGCCTAGTTTACTGTCATGGGATTCCTAGAGAATAAGGGGAATCACGGCAGAAGAAGCAGGAATGACTAATCTGCCTTTGTACCATAATTTATTGTCAACAACTCGATGGTACTTGTTTGCAAGCTGATTTTGTAAGCATCGTTGAATCAGAGCCTGAATCGCTGAACTGGCCTTGATTTCAGCATATATATCGTGCAATTGCAGGGTGGTTGGAATAGTAAAAGCATTGAAAATCAGTTGTAAGGTCGAAAATTCCAATTTATCAATACGTGACAGACCATTTGCTGCTTTATTTTCGATGCCAGGTTTATAAAAGATATCAAAATCATATCCCAACAGTTTTGTAAGTTATTTTTAATACTCTATATCAACCTATTTCTGTTCCAACAATAATTTAAGGCTCTTATGATCAGTGTGAACATAAAATTTGTGACTCAATAAATAGTGTTTACATTTGTGGACTGTAAGCACAATCGCCATAAGCACCCCCACATGAGCCAGTTTGAGTTGTTCTCGTGGTGTAAACCTGGTAAGAGAGATTTTCCATTACCAATCCCCTTACTAATCGTTTGTAGGATAGAAAG
>OVBE01007218.1:0-18749 GCA_900406425.1 Iberis pinnata
ATATATTATTAATAAACTTTTACATTTGCTTATACATTTTTTAATTAAAAGTATATTATAATTATATAACTTTAAAATTGTATAGTTTGTAAACTATATAATTTAAAATTTTCAAAGATCATAATTATAATTTCAACACTTATATTATATAATCATATCAATTAAAAAATTAAAATTTTAAATCTTATTCTATAACCAACAAATTACAAATTTTAATCTTATTCAAATCTTTCCAAACAACTCATTCAAATTCTAATCTAACAATCATTAATTCATCAAAATCCATAAACTTTCCAAACCTCTAATCTAACTCATGAATCCTAAATTAATCGTTGAAATTAATCCAAAACAACATCAATCTCCCTAAATATATTTAATATAACTAAAACATACAAAGGGTTACCCAGTGAAATGTGTGAATAGGAGATTTGAGAGATATTTGAGCCTTTTTTGGTTTTGCAAAAAGTTACGAAGAGTATGTTTTTTGGGTGTGTACTTGATATTACTGACAGATTATTTCGTTAATATCAAAAAATTACATTTTTACGTTTTTCCACAGTTTCGAGATGTCGAAACGGGGCAAAAATTTGACATTTGTCTGAAATTCCATCAATATTTACCGACGAATTACTAACGAAATAGGTTTCTGGCTGATTTATTGACGGATCTGCATGTTCTCTGATTGGTTCACATTATTGACGAATTTACTAACATATCGTATGAAGTCATTCAGTAACCATGAAGAACTAACAAAAAAATTATCGAATGATTTACTGACGGACTGTATATAATCCATCAAAAAATTCATCAATAATGGGTAAATATGGTTTATGGATTGATTTACGGTTTGTCTTTTTGTAATTAGTTATTAGGCTTACGAGTACAAACAATGATAACACATTCAGTGTTGCAATGCATTAGTAATTGAACTTTAGGGTCTAAACATCTTATAAGTTTAAAAATAGTTTCAGATAAAAAGATCATATAAATGAAGTCCAGAAAAATGTTAATTCGAATACTTGACGTCTCTGCATTTTACATGTGTAAGAAATGCATTTATCATCATTTTAGGCTCATTTAATTGTCAATAGGTTGCATTCATTGGCTTTCTTAGTAATTTTACATTTTTAGATAGTTTTGCATTAGCATTTGCATGCATGTGCATATTGGAGATGTTTCAGGCACTTAGGGAGCGTTCGTGGACATTGGAATCAATGAGAATGGAAAGGAGTACTGAAGTGGCTAAGTGATTTGGTTTCTTGTTTTCTTAATCAGGTTTTGGGATCTCTTCTTTTTGATCTTGCTGTTTTTGAGAGTTTAATTCTTGATCTTCATTTTCATTGCATCACTCTTTTTGAATTTGCTTAGTTATTTTGTTTTTTGGGTTTTGTGATTTCGTGTTCATCATGAGTAGTGAGTAGTTTTCAGGATTTCTTAGGATGGGATTAATTGGTATTGATTCCTTAAATCTCTTAGATGTTTAAGCTTGATCATTCATAAATTGCTTATGTTTCATTGTTCCAAATGCCTATTTCTTTTTGATCTATTGAAATATGATCTTAGGCATTTCCACACCCAAGATGTGTTTGATAAAATGCTTGAATCAAATGATTTTAGAGATTTACAGTAATAACCCAAGATATTGGTTGTTTAGTTTGTTCATTGACTTAAATAGATTGTTTCTTCATGCCCACTAGGTAATGTTCCGTTAAGGAGAGAGGTTTGAAATTACTTAGTTTGAGATCATTTATCAAGAAACTGAATTTGATTGTTTATGAATCTATTGTCTAGGGATTAGCTCTTTCTTGAGATACGTTAAACATCTAGGGTGGTCAAGGAGGATCACTGATCAATTACCTCCATCCTTAGGAACTATTCTTCTTTGATTGCTATTTAATATCATATTCTCATATGTTATTTGCTAACTTGCTCTTTACTTGTTTAGCCTTTGTTAATGCATGATGGTTCATATGTTCTATTTTAGTTCCAGCTTTGATTCAACTTAGTTTATATTTTTAGCTACTCTTTTTAAATCTTTAGGCTTGACTTAATTATATCTGATCACACCAAGATTCGATAATAACTTCACCTGGTTGGGTTGACAACCTATTGAACTACAATGACGATGATAGTACAATAGGAATTAAACTAGTAAAATCCTATTATCAAACTTTGTAAAATTGTTAATAAATATTTAAAATGAATATGCTTACTATGATCATATAATTTTACAAAAATTTAAAACATATGTTTAGGGTCTGAATGCGAAAATTTAGTGTTTCTGACGGATACCTGGCGGATCCTTCAGTCTATTTGTAGTGGAAATTACCACATCCTCTTGTAAGACACTGAATCTCTACCGCCTTTATTCTTATACATTGGTTTGCAAAAAAAAAAATGACAGTTTTTCCGATGTTCGTCGCGTCCCCAATAGACCATACAATTGTTGTTGCACACGTCTATAATATGAAACAACAATCCAAGCCCCAAAACAAGTTTTTGTATCTCGTAATATGAACTCCGAGCAATGTTATCCTATGGAAAGATATCGCTTATAAAAATTGGTTATTGCGTCAACAAAATCCTCATACAGATTATAATTTTTCGGTATCCCCACTTGCAGATGATAAAGGCGAATGATCATCTCTACAGCCTATATATAATGGTTGATTCACTGCTTTAACATACCAAAAAAACATCTTGCTTCTAAATTAGGTTCTTCATTCGAAGTTTCTTCAACAACCTACGCAGACTCTAAATTTTCTCTCTTAACGTCATTAACCAGTTGAACTGTACTAGCCCCAAAATCTAATTCCTTACTGAGTTCTTATGACCTATTGGCATACGGTTCTCTTGCACTACTACTACGAACAACATGTGTTTCTCCATGTAAATAGCAAATCTTATAGTCCGTTATAAAACCATTGCAATACAAGTGATTCCATAGTAAGCATGGACATATTAACTTACGATTTCCTGAGGTTGTCGACATTCTAACTCCATGAACTCGCAAACGCCACGTGAATATTCATCTTTCAAAAGCTTTATGTCTTCATTCATCCTTTAAGTATCCATCCATGATCAAAAATAGGTAGTAGAAATTTGTTTTAAGAATGTGTTTAAGTTTGTTAAGAGGAGATTGAATGATCTGGATTTTATAGAACCATAATTGACAGATTACTGACGGAAAGCATCTTGAAACAACTAGTTTTCATCGTGAAAAATTACTAACATATTATTGATGGGTTTATCCATCCATAAATTAGGTAAGTAATTATTGACGGACGTAAATCCGTCAGTAATTATTGACGGATGTAAATCCGTCAGTAATTTTTGATGGACGTAAATTCATTAGTAATTATTGACAGATGTAAATACATCAGTATGTCCGTCAATAATTACTGATAGACAAATTTTCGTCAGTTATTCAGCGGTTTTCTTGTAATGAAAAGATGAAAAACATGTTTGTTAGCTCACATTTACCAATCTCTCAAGATGGTTTTGAACATAGCAAGTTGTTCACTCTCTTAAGAGAAACACTCAAAACACAATGGTTAAGCCATGTACAGTTGGTGCAACTCATTTTCACCATGGAAAGCACAAGGATGTTGGTGTTTTAAGTTGCTCGTAAGAGAGTGCACTACTTGCTCAGATCAAAACAATCTACATATATTGGTAATTACTCTCTTGAAATTTTATTTATCCTTGGAATCACTATAAGAAAAGTCTTAGGTCTGGCCATCATTTCCGACCAATAAAGTCGGTAGGAAATTAGTCAGAAATTTCTGACTATTTTATTTTATCGATAATTAATTAGAAAAAAATATAATATTTTAATTTTACAAGTTGTAGGAAATTGGTAATAAAAAGTTCCAGACGTTATTACTATTTCAAAATTTTGGAAATTATTGGAAAAAAGATAAAATAGAATAATCATTTCAAAATATGTTAGGAAATTAGTTGGAAATCATTTAACCATTTTCTAAGAAAACATATTTTAATAGTTGGAAATTAGTATAAAATTTGAATAACATAATTAAGTTTTTAATAAACTGGCGGAGATAAATATTTTCCAACCAATCTGTGAGCAATTTTATTTTCTTAGTATTATTTCAAAAAATAAAAAAATTAAATTAAATTAAATATTTAGTTCTTAATATATTGTTAGAAACTAGGTTTGTGTGTTAGAAACATTTATTGTTGTTACTAATATAAAATTAATATTAAACATTTATTAAAAGTTATGTAAGATTAAATAAGAAATAAAAATTTAATATAATAAAAAATTTTAATTTAAAATTTAAAATTCAATATATTATTAACATTAAAAATTAATTAAAATAAAATATTAATCGAAACAAATATTTCTAAAATATTAAAATGCAATAGATAATGTTAAATTTGGTACCTTGCAATGTCATGGAAAGGCTCCTTCTTTTATATTAAGAAATTGAGCTTATCCACGCTTTGTTCTTCGAACTCCACTGATGCATATCTCCAACTGTCGTCGTATTCTTTGTTTGATCGAAAGAAGGCTCCACGAGGACATTACCAAACAACGTAGGAAAAAAATTCATAGTTACTGAACCTAAAATGTCATTGAAAAAGTTTCTTAAATTGTGAAATAAGAAGAACAATTATCATGTATATTTCTTTCCCAAGATACCATATGTCGGGATTCTCAACTCCGATGTTCTAAACTCCCACATTGACAGGGATAAAAGTATATAGAATCCTATAGATAAGAATGATAGATTCATCTTATGTTTTCACTGCCACACGGTTTCAAATTTAACCACAAAAATATGTGAGAACTGAAATTCGCACTGTCTGATTTCCGTTAGTTAAGGAAAACCAGAGAGAACCCCGATTTTCCGGTGATCCCGAATTTTTTAACACAAACGTAAAAAGATCAGAACACGGAAATGAGTAATAAGAACACGAATTTAAAAATAAGAAAGAGGGAAAAACAAGTCTTATTATGAATATGCGTGTGAGTGTGTTATAACAAGTGATAGACTCGGTCACAATAATTGTTGGTGAGTTATCCTACATTTAGGAAAGGAGACCAATAAACCTAATTGAGTCGCATCTCACTAACAATAACGGAAAAATAATCTAAAGCCTTACGTATTTAGGTGTGGAGAATTGAATGTGTTTGTGCCACTGCTCTCCATCTCTCCTATATAGGCTTCAGGGTTGATTCATCTTTCTTTTTACTCTTCCGTTCCTTCGCGGAAATCTTCCTTTTCTATATTTCTTCCATTTTCTTCACGGCATGAAGGACAAACTTCAACCGCCATTGTGCTTGGGCTCGATTCTTTTCTAGAGTCGTAAGTGGGAAGTTACCATGTTTTAGGCCTTTTTGGGCAGTTTTACGGTTTAGGCGATTTTTACGGTTTAGGCGATTTTTACGGTTTAGGCGTTTTTACGGTTCTCATTGGTTTTACGGTTTAGGCGATTTTTACGGTTTAGGCGATTTTTACGGTTCTCATTGGAGAACCAAGCTTTCGTACAATGATACAATCGAGACTATGTGGAAAGATTATATTGGTCGTATGAGCAAGCTTATATCGACGTTTAAGTTAGTCATTTATCATTTTATATGAGTGGTAAATACGAGCGCGTCCTTATGACCGTTATGAAGAATGACAATTTTAATCATATAGTTACGAAAATCCTTGACGTTTCAACAAACCGTTATCGTTTTATACGATTAACTCCAAATGAGAAGAATTTACGATTCTTACGCAAGTTGTAGGAAATAATTGTATAGCTAAGATGATCTTGGTTTTCGGACTAACTAGAACCGTTTATATGATCATTTCGGGACATATGCGAGTTTTACAATTTTTGTTGCGAAATTCCAATGGAAACACAGAATGATATGAAACAAGAGACGCGAGATTCGTGACGAAGTCAGCTCGCCAGTTGGTGAGATGAACATGTGTTGTTGGCGAGTTGGACTTGTGCAGTTCAGCTACTAGAAGTAAACGGTTTGTCTTGCCTTGTTAAAACCTTAGTGATAGGAAAACCCGGTGGGAAAAAATATTCTCGACTAAGGACAAAAGAGTGCAGAGACAATCGCTTAGAGATTCTATGGATTTTTCTCGATTTTCCTTAAACATATTCCCTATGGTCTTTAGGAAGTATCGCGGATTTAGTTTGTTTGTTCCGTTGATCAGGATTGGTGCAGTTTGATGCTTGGATCAACGGTTTTGAGACATCAATTTCACGGTGACCGTTTTTAACCCCAACAAAATATCCTAAACATATCAATGTCATTGTGTTTGTTCTCTTTAATTCAACTCATTCAAACCCTAAACAAACACACACGAAAAAATTATCTTGTTTTCAAAATGTCCAAAGTGATGTTTAATCACCAAAGTGTATAAATTGTAATAACATTCCCCTCAACCATCCTTTTGCGCAACACACTCTTTTTTTTTCTTGCTAATTATGAAGAAGCGATGAAATATTACATAAATGAATTGGGAACATGTATCTGGGCTCCGTATATGTAAATTTTTTTTTCTTTTTTCTAGAAGAGCAAAAAAAAAAAAAAATTATGGTTTTCCCTTTTACAGTTTTATGTATGGCAAAATTGTTTACTCTGCCCATAAATATTCCTGTAATATGGTTTCTTTAAATTAATAGAAAAAGGAGATCGTGGCCAGAAACATAGAGATACTGAGAATCATTTCGTACATTGTTTCGCTCATCCTTCTCTATGTGCTTCGAATATTTTTTATTTTTTTGGATAAAATGTGAATATATTCATTAGTTAAAATGAAACAGAGAACGCATATTAAAGCCCACACTTTTTGCTATTTAGATAGCATACAAGATTTTTTGACCCAAATTTTTCTAAAGAAAGTTTGAAAATAGGCTTCTCATAAAGAGAAAAAACCCAAAGCCTAAAACAAACTCAGTTCCAAAAAATCAAAACCCATAGAAAAGAAAAAAAGCCCTCGAAAACTAGGGCGAACTAACTTCAGCTTGACTTGCAGTCGTTGTCAACAGTGTTAATGGTGCCGCCACCACGCCGAGGAATCCACTACTGCCGAACAGAGACCCGACTATTCGGCGGTTACCCAAATCGAATTTCGCTTAGCATTTTAGTCTAACATTTTCACGGAGGCGCCTGAGTCCATAAGAAAAATGGATAGACAATGAAGAGCTTCTCTTTCCCATAGATGGAATTGGGCCCTACAGGACGTTTCCAGAGAGAAAGAGAGACATAGTGAGCTTACTGATTACCTAGAACCATTAGAGAGGAGGAGCTTTGCCGACCAGCAAAAACTGGCCATCAACCACCGTCGTATCACGCCTAGCATTGATGCGGTCAGCGAGAAAGAACTTCTATGCAGCTAGAAGCGGGAGAAGGGATCGATCCCCACACAACTCCGATTTGGAGAGAAGGCGAAGAAGTGGAGTTTTGATGTGGAACAAGGAGGTGATCTAGTGAACCAGAAACCCAAGAAGTTGAAGAAGAAGAGATCGAGGATGGAACTAGGGGACGCGATTCGTCTCAGCCGGGAGGAGAGCTCCTTAGACGAAGCTTTTTGTGGCACACTAAGAGAGCCAACCAACCGGAAACCACCAAAGAATGGGCTGAGGCAGACAGTCACTACTCACGGCACAAGTGGATGTGCTGATCAGGGAGGGCGGCAGATCTTCTCTTCCACCGTCTTTTATTTTCCGGTGGAGTTGTACAATCTCGAAGCGAATGAGAGAGAGAGGAGAGAGATGGAATGTTAATTTGTTCTCAATTGAAATCTTGTCTTCTTTCCATAAATTATTGTTTTATTGATCGTCTTTTTTTTGGCTTTACATGTTAGTTAACATGGACCATTGTGCATGTTCCTCGTGCTAAAAATTGAAGTTCGTAGAAAATTACCTCGTAGGTATATAAACAAACCGGTGACGAGAATGAGATCTGAGGACACAAAACATGGAATATTGAAAATTAATAACTTAGGGTATTATTAATAAGAATGTTAGATTGATCTTTTATTTTCACTGCCACACGTTTTCTTATTTAACCGCAGAAACATCCTATAAACTTATCACTATCTTTATGGCTATTGATTGTCTCACTTTACAACTTACCACTATTTTTGTGTATGCGTCTAGACTTTTTTTCCTCTTTGTTCTTGTTCCTTGTCCGGAGTTAATTTAGTTCCTTTAAATTATTGTTTTTTAGAATGATTTAGCAAAATAAGTGTATTTTTATATTCAAATAGGGAAAATGGGTAGGTACATGAGCTTAATTAGTGATTTCGGTGGTTTTTGGGAAAAATAAAAATTATTCCCCATACTATCCCTCAATAATTAATAGAAAAAAAAACAATCTACTTTTTAAATTAATATATAAAACAAGATTTATATTTTTCTGAATTAAAAAAGTAATCATGCGTGTACAATTTTAGGAAAGTCAAATATGCTTCATTATTACCATATACAAAATCATTAGCCAATATATGTGTGTTCATATGAACACAAAAATGTATTCATTTGAACACTTGTATATTTATAGGAATGTATATACATGTTATTGTCATATGACATTATTTTGGTCATGTGGTTATATTTTGTTCATGTTTAAGTTTTGGGCAACTACAATAAACTTGAAAATTAGTAAGAACACAAATTTGAATGGAAATCAATTATTCGTGAACCAATTTACATGTGTTCCATGAACATAGTTGTATTCATATGAGCGCATCCCTGTTCACATGAATATATATATATATATATATATATATATTGGTTATTGGTCATATGAATGTATATTGCTCATGGGATTTTATTTTGTTCATGTGAATACAATTTGGTCGTCTGGTTTCTTGTTTCTGGCTGATCTTCTGACATAAGATATAAGAGGTTCATTTAGTTCAACATAAGATCTTCTGAAGAACTCTAATGCACATATCATAAAACAGATGAAAAAGAAAATCAAAACATGATTTTCATGTTAACAACTAATTATAGATTGTTCATTCAAAACAGAAGAAAAAATCGAATCATGATTTTGTAGTTCACATGAAGAACTCAAATGAATAAGAAATGAACACATAATATTTCGTTTATGCATTAGACGAAATCAGATGAATAAAATATCCTAAGAACCCTAAAAACCCGAAACAAAGAATCTCCTAAGAAGCATAAAAACACGAAACAAAGAATCAAGTAAGGACCCTAAAAACCATAATCACAATCGTTTACAACATTTTATAAGAACAGTAAAACTATCTAATAAGATTTACCGACTTGAGAAATCAAACAATCACACGATACAATTTCAGTCGAAAATATCACGTAATCAATATATGTCTCACCGTTTAAACATATTATCTCCAAATTGCGAGAGAAATCAATAAACTGAAAGTGTTGATGATGTATATGTGAATGAAACTTATGTTATATAACATATCAAGTAACAATAGAAAACAATTGAAGTTTCTTCATACCTCTAAACCTTATTTAAAACATATAATAGTTCGACCAAAGAAAACATAAAATCAAAGTTATGAAAGAGACAAGGTTACAGTAGAATATGAATTTCTAAATTAATTGAGATTGAAATTCTCCTTGTATAACATCCCAAAACAATGGAGGTTGAAAGAAAAGAAATAGTAGATTCCAAATGATGAAATGAGTAAGATGATTACACTAAAAAAGATGAACCTTTCGATAGATTATTGACACAAATGACAAATAAAAAGAATGATTTATTGGTTTGTAACATGGGGGTAGAGATCTTTACATAATAACCAAATTAATGTCTTAGTTTTATGACTTTCTTTTAATACTTTAATGTATTTCCTTTTTGAAAGTATATTATTACAAAATATATTCTTAAAATTATAAATTTATATTGGCATAATAATTTTCTACAACTAATTATAGGGACATGATAGTAATCTTTTTAAGTGAAAGTATCTAAACACCCATAAAATTAAAAGACACTTTATTTCAAAATTACTAAGATAAAATGTCCATATAGCCAATTTTTTTCTTTTCATTATCGTGTTTGTTTTCTTGGCTATACATGTTAGTTAACATGGACCATTGTGCATGTTCGTCGAGCTAAAAATCGAAGTTGGTGACAAGAATGCTGATAAGTGACGTGAGGACAAAAACAAGAAATATTGAAAACTGATAATTTAGGTTATTATTCAATAGAATGAGAGATTGATCTTTTATTTTAACTGCCACGCGGTTTCAGATTTAACCGCAGAAATATGCTATAAATACTTGTATTTTGTTCCATACAACTCAACTCACTCAAACCTTATAACAAACATACACACAAAAATCAAAATGAAACCTTCAATGGTCTCTTTTCTCATCACTCTTCTGTTGGCTGCGGCTGTCGGCACACATGGACAAGAAATTGTGAAGGACTCCACCGGAAATCCAGTTGAAGTCCGTGAACAATACTTCATCCAGCCAGTTAAGAGCAACGGAGGTGGTCTTGTCCCAGCAGCCATTCAATTACTTCCCTTTTGTCCACTTGGCATCACCCAAGCAAGCATTACCACACAGCCGGGCCTACCGGTTATATTCGGTTACCGAAATTTGACCCCCTTAAAACCTGTTAGGACAACGTACCCTGTATTCATCGAGTTTGTGTCTGAAATCTGGCCAGTCTGCAACGACCTTTCCAAGTTATGGGAAGTGGATTCGTCATCGTCTGCCAAGGAGCCTGCGATTCTCATCGGTGGTGAACGGCTTAACCAAAATAGCACGTTCACTATTGAAGAAGCCGAATCAAACATTTACAAGCTTACCACTGCAGCTGGAACCGTTGGAACTATCACAGGGATTTGGGGTGCACCTCAACTAGTTCTCACCAATGATACTTCCAAGACCTTACTCGTCAGGTTCAAGAAGGTTGATGTTGCTACTACCCTCACCTCTCAGGTTGATGCTGCTACTACTGTTACCTCTCAGGTTGAGAAGTTAGGTCGTCTAAGGATGTTTCCATTCTACTAATCAACAAGCTATCAAATCAATGTAATCCAAATTAAGCCTTGAGACACTTGTAATAGTTAATGGCCAAAAATAATGGTTGAAATAATATCCGCACGCATGTACGTGAGGTTTTCCTTACTTTCATAATAAATAAAATGAAACTATGGTTACCACTAATAAACATTAATATACAACATTTTTACTCAAGTGGCCTTTATATTACCAATTCTTATATAATTAATATATATATATATATATCGGTATACAAACATAACAATTAAAATTAAACTTAACTCAAAAATCTCTTCTTTTTATTTTTTCTCATTGCCCATATATATTGGTAGAAGTAATAATCCTAAAATCCAATTTATATATATATTGTAATTAAGAGCTATGCATTGGTTACAGTATAAAAAGATTAATTAATTGATGGAATTATATGAAAGGGAGGAAACTGCAACCGTGGCCTGTCCATTTGCAAGATTTAAGGTCAACATGGTTAGTTACATATGGCTTGTTTACTTGTTTTGCAAGCCATTTATAACATAACTACGTATTATCAGAGACACAGAGACTTCTTGTTATTCATTGACACTTTAATTCATCATAATCTAACCAACCAGATTATGTCTATCAGTCTATGGTCTCTAGCTTCTTATGTATTACGCTTTTCCACTTTATTTGTTCTCGTTTTTCTGAGTTGTCTTGTAACAAAGTTTTTTTAAAAAAACCAAAGTTGTCTGACACTTTTAATTTGATAAAGGCCTCAAATTTTCTGGTTAGATCTGTATTTGTATTAAAACACGAACACCTTACGTTCTAATGTCTTTTTTGGGGAATAATTGTACTATAATTAGATAATGTTTTAATCTATAGTGTAAGTTGGGCTGTAATTTCGCGATATAATTTAAGCTGTGATCTAAAGTGTAAGTTGCACTTACACACATTAGTAAAACATTACTAATTAATAATTAGTAAACCATTAATAATCAATAATTAACATAGGTGAATGTAAATTATTATACAAATTAACTATAAAAAAGTTTGTTAATATATATATATTTTTTCACTTTTATTTTCATAAATAATCGTCGGTAAATTGTATATTGCAGTCGAAAACTGGTCATAATTTTTTAAAAAAAATTTCTGACCTGTTTTATATTTTGACCAATAAACTTTGACCACTCATGTGTTTCCCTGTATTTAACGGTGCATCGAGTATGAAAAATGTCTTTTTTTTTGCTTTTTATCTTTAGCGGTAAACAAGAACATTTAACATTCTTCTGGTCATAAGTAGTTCTTCAACATCAGGACACTCAACATTTTTATGTTCATGAGTATTGAGCTTGTTGTATAGGGTTATAGTTTCCCTAGATATAAATACCTAAGAACCCTCACTTTGTAACTTTGAGATTTTGAGTAAAGTAAACACATAATTTTTCATAGTATTAAATCCAAAAAGACGTGGGAAATTTGTTCAGAAGAAAATCTCAAAATTATCACACAATGAAATATTAAAATTGAGGTATTGTGTGTTCTTATTGTTTGAAGTATGGTCATGATGTTCAATCATGTTATCAAATGCAAGGATATCCAGATTGGTGGCTAGAAAAGTAGGAGAAAACAGAAGAAACAAGGGTTTTTCTCTCGAATTAGGGAAAACATGGTATGTTTCTGCAAAATCCGTAAATCGTGTGTGTAACACACAAAACCTAGAGGTATCACGCATTAAGTATAATGACGATGTTTCTGGTTCTGGAATATTTGCTACTCGGGTATGTGACATCTAGATATCGGGTGTGTCACACATCAAGTCAAAAGTGATGACAAGATTGATGAAAGATCAATGGGATAGGATTGTGCAATCATTTGGATCAGAATCAAACTCTATAAAACCAGTTGGTAAGCTAACAGATGAATGAATTATTGATACTGGAGCATCAGATCATATGACAGGATCATTGAACCATATGTTCGACATATATCGAGTAACACCAAGTATGCTTGGGTTACCTAATGGAACTACAGTTGTTTGTGATTGATAAGGAAATGTAATGTTGATGAAAGCACTAACACTAAAACATGCTCTCTTTGTGGAGGAATTGCAATGCAATCTTATCTCGGTATCGCAAGTCACTGATGATAAGAATTTTATTGCGGTGTTCACTAAGACATGTTGCCTATTGCAAGATCTTAATTTGTAGATTCCAGTTATAGTAGGAAAACGAAAAGAAGGACTGTATTTTCTACAAAGAGACTTCGGCATGTCAAGAAAATGGGACATTTGAAGTCTTTGGAGATATGACATAAGAGAATGGGTCACGCCTCTGAAAAGGTGATAAAGAAATTTCCGGTGGTCGACCTGAAGAGTGCGGGTATATCTTTTTGTGATATTTGTTTCAAAGCAAAACAATGCCTTAGTGAGTTTCCATTAAGTAGTGATAAAACAAAAAACTGTTTTGAGATGTTTAAATGTGATTTATGGGGACTATATCGAACACATATTTCATGTGGAGCTTATCATTTTCACACTCTCGTGGATGGTTTTTCAAGAGATGTATATGTTTTTCTTCTTGTTGATAAGAAGCAGGTGGAGAAAACTATGGTGGATTTCTTTGCTCTCGTATTGAGACAATTTGACAAGCATGTGAAAGTTGTTCATAGTGATAATGGAAGTGAATTTATGAAGATGAGGAGTTATTTTTGGGATACATTAATTATTTATAAGACTTCATGTGTGGGGACTCCTCAAAAAAAAATGGGAGAGTAGAAAGGAAACATCGCCATAGATTGAATGTGGCACGAGCATTGATGTTTCAAGCACATCTACTAATAAGATTTTTGGGTGAATGTGTACCGAGTGTTGCATATTTGATCAACATGACACCATGTGAGTTACACAAAGGAAAGAGTCCTTATGAACTCCATAAAACCAGAACATCCCCTCTCCATTTCCTAACTTCACAAGCAAACTTATAAATATGTCTGCCCCTCCCTATTTTTGATCATAGATGGATGGTGAAAGGATGAATGCAGACAAAAAGCTATCGAATGAGAAATATACAAATGGTGTTATGGAGTTCATAAAATTAGCATGTCGACAACCTTGGGCAAAGCAGTCATAAATTAACATGTTCATGCACTTTATGTAAGAATTCTCATAATATAAGATAGAAGTATCTCCATTATCAATAACAAAACTTGTGTTTTATGATAGTAGGATGTTTACGTTCAATTCCTATTATACTATCATGTCATTGTTGTTTAATAGGTTTTCAATCCAATCAGGTGAACTTATTAACCAATATAGATATGACCAGATCTACTAATTCAAGCCAAGTAATTAAAAAGGGTTAACTAAAAATCCTAAACAAACAAAACATACTAGAAGTAAAACCGAACATAAGAACTATCATGCATCAACAAAAACTAAAGAGTAAACAACAAGTAAACTAATAACAGAAGAGAAATGATATTAAAATGCAATCAAAGAAAAACAGTTCCTAAGGATGGGGTAATTGAGAAGTCATCCTCCTTGATCTACCTAGATGATTAACATACCTCAAGAAAGAGCTAATCCCTAGACAACAGATTCAGAAACAATCAAATTCAATCTCTTCAGTAATGATCTCAAACTAAGCAATAACCATATCTAACTCTCGCTAACGGAATCCTAAGCAAAAAATCTCTTGGGTTAGGAATGTAAATCTCTCAAATACTTTGTTCAAGAATTTCATCAACACCTTTTGGGTGAGGAAATGCCTAAGATCATACTTCAATTGATCAGAGAGATATAAGCATTATGAACAATAGAACAGAAGGAATTTATGAATGATTAAGCTTAAACAGCTAGGAGATTCAAGGACAACACCAATCTACCCCATCCTCGGAAACAAGGAAAACTACTCACTACTCATGATGATCACCAAATCACAAAACCAAGAAAATGAAACAACAAAGCAAATCAACAAGATCAAAGGTCAAACTCTTAACAACATCAAGAACATAAATATAAGAAACTCAAAAATTGATAATCAAGAGCAGCAAGAACAAAAAGATAAGATACCTAGAAACTGATGATCAGGAGCAGCAAAAACAAAAACCCAGAAAACAGTGAACAGAAACCCATAAAAAATGATCAAGACCAGAAAATGAAATGAAAGATCAACATGCACTGGATATTCATGACCCTTAATCTAAAACAAACATAAATTAGCATAAATCATAAACATAAACTTGATTGAATGAAAGATATTGCATTGAGGAACATTCAAAAGCAAAAAACAAAGAGAAAACCCTAAAGGAAGAGCATAAAATAAGCATAAGTTCAAATGGAGGCGTCTTTAGTGTTTTATAGTGGTTTAGGAAAACTCTAAACCAGTAAAAGAAAAATGATTAAAATCTGCATGTGGTTCAGCTTGATCTATGAAGCAGATTTTGGCTCGAACTGGTTAAGAGGTTTGGCTCGAGCTGAGGTCGAGTTGAGGTTGGCCTTGGCTCGAGCTGTGATCAAGCCAGGTTGGGACTGGGCACGGGTTGATGTCGAGCCGGGGTTGAGTTAGGGTCGAGTTGAGATCGAGCTGCTTGGTCGAGCTTGACACAAGATGAGATTGAGCTGCTTGGTCGAGCTTGGCTCGAGTTGAGATAGAGCTGCTTGGTAGAGCTCAACTCGAGTTGAGATTGAGGTGCTTGGTCGAGCTTGGCTTGAGTTGAGATTGAGGTGCTTGGTCGAGCTTGGCTCGAGTTGAGATTGAGGTGCTTGGTAGAGCTTGGCTCGAGTTAAGATCGAGCTGCTTGGTGCAGACACGAATGAAATTCCATCTACCCAAAGTCATCGAAGCTAAAAGTTTTCCTATTTTTAAAACTAGTAGGAGATCCTAACTCTACCCTTTAAAGCTCAAAGTAATCTTCATGGTTTACATTTTCCTTTCCTATCTTTTCTTTTACAAATCTCAGGAGAGGTTTCTTCTATTATCAACTTCTAGCAGATTAGAACTTTTTTGATTTTAGCATCTATGCTTTCTATTCCTTTTCTTTTTTCATTAACTTCTTAGGTCGTTTCCCTTTTTTAATCATTTTTTCTTCTGTTTTTGTAAAAACCATGCTTTTCATATCATTTCCCCCAAATCATTTACTAAACTATGTTGTTTTCTTTTCTTTTTCTTTCCTCTCCTAAGAATTCATAACCATTTCCTTTTCTTTTACCATTTTTGTAACACGTTTTCTTCTTTTTCAACCCAACTCCAATACCCAGAATCAAACCCACCTAGTCCTATCTAGTCCAAAAAGCGTGAACTAGAACTACATGAAATTCCTTTCCTATTAATTTGAACTTAACACTTTCTACCAAGCTCATTCCAATAAAAGACCTAACACTCAATAATAGATAAATGGCTTGAAAGAAGGCTAAGTTCAAGGATGAAAAGTCTATTTGGATTAACAAGAGTGGTGAAATGGTAGAAGATAATCCCAATATGTATATACTACCCATGAGTTCAAATCCAGTGCATAAACATGATAATTAAATGTCAAGTTCAGGTTCCAATAAGTAAAGATAAATTTCATATCACAACATGCTTCAGTAAAGAAAATATCAACCAATTTCACATTCCAAGTATGGTTCATTCTTAGTTCAAACTTAATCGGAATGTATTAGACAACTAACAACAAGGGCATAGACATTATCTAATAAAGCAGCACATTTACAAGGTTTTTATCATCCTACTTCCCTTTGAAAATGCAGACAACCTAACAAGCCTGAATGTAATCCAATCATGCTAATGCATATGAACACTCTATTTTTTTAAAAAAAAAATCATTTTTTGAAAAAAATTCAGTTTTGTTGGTTTCTGTATACCCTAGATGCAAAATTGAAATAAGAAAACGAGTAAACATTATTAGATACCTCCTAAAATCTCCCCAAACTTAAACTACATAGTCCCTTGTGTAATAGAAGTTCAAAGATGAGATTAGGACCAAAACGTAACAACAAAAAGAAAATATGTTATGCTATATACCATAAAAAAAGGTTTGTAGTGGTACCGCATTCAGGTTGAGTTAAAGAAGGTGGTTGAAGTGGCTTAGTATCTTTGAAAGTTCAGATTTTGTCACAAGGAGAGCCAGCTTCTGCATTTGTCCATCATTTCCCTTGTTTCCCATCCATCCAATGTTCAACCCATTGTCTCACCGAGATGGGGCAGGGAATCTTCTGAAAAGTTGGATCGAGCCGAGTGGAGAAGTTCTGGCATGAGTGTATATGTTGGGTAAATGGAGAAGCAATGATCCATAGAGTGAGACGTGAATGTTGATCAAATTCTGTTTTTTTTTTTGTCGATCAAAACTTCTTCGGCCAAGCTCAATGTGAAAGTTTTTTGGCCTCGATCAAAAATGTGTTTTGGGCTCGATAAAGATTATTTTTTCCGGCTCGATCAAAACAATCTTGGGCTTGGTCAAAACTTTCTCGGCTCGATCAAAACTTGTTTAAGGCCGGTTTAGAATTTATTTTGGGCTTGTTAAGAATTTGTTTCGGCTCAATTAGAATATCTTATCGGCTCGATCAAAATTTTTCATTAGCCTTATGATCGAGCCGATCCAAAATGTTGGGCTCGATGTGAAGATTTTTGGGCCGTGTTTGATCGAGTTCATGTGAAAACGTTTTTGGTCCCGATATCATTTTCTAAGACGTGTGAGAAATAATTGGGATGTCTTGGCTGAAATGTGTGATCAGTTGATCAAGTTGGCTATGCCTTCCCCTTTTCTCCATACCAAGTGTTTACAACAGGATCACTTGTACCTAAAACACCAAAACCAAACAAAAACTTTAATGCATTAAAAGAAAAACTAAACATCAATTGAAAATTTTCTATGTACAAGGATAGACATGGGACTTAGCTTCTTTAAAGTCACTAAGATTAACTTTCTGTTTAAATTCTATTGACCTTGAAATGGTTCTCCAAGGAGAACCGAGGTTCTTTCACCAGGTTTTCTTCCGGACTTATCCAATCCCCATTGTTCGGGTTGGCTTGGTTGTTCACATTCTACTCCTTATCAGGCTCTACAACAAGTATGATTGTTCCATCATGTAGAACATCCTTGATTATTAAGTTCCTTGAGCATTTTGTTTTTCACATCTCTTGGACAATGCTTGAGTCTTGGGTTGAGTAGAAACACTTGATCACCACTCTTGAGGTCCATGGTTGGGGCTTGAGGCTCAAAACTATTTATATAAGAAGTTTCACTCGAAGTGGATTGCCGAGGTGGGTTGTGCTCAAGCTGGTGCTCGAGCTCATAATTTTCTACTCGTGAAGTGAGGAGTTTGCTCACTCTAGTTGCCAGCCTCAGTTTCCTGGTTCCCTTATGATATTACTCGGTTTAAACGCTTTATAGTAAGCATTTATGCTTTCTATTAAATGTTATCCGAGCTTTTCTCTGCAAAATTGGTATTTTTACAAGTTTTTAGGTGTTCGAGACGTATTGGATGCAAATTGGCATATTTAGGTGCAGAATCCGGCAGAAAGGTCAGAATCTTTCCAACGTTTACAGATGTTCCCACCGATGGATGAAGATGAAATTTTGACACAAGATAGCCACGTGAGTTAGATTTCATACCGATCGGTCCAAAGTCCCTGGAAAAATCAGAAAACTCAGACCGATCGGTCCAAGGCTGGAACGATCTGTCCAGACCGACCTGGACCACCCAGACCGATCAATTTAGCTCTAGACCGACCAATCCAGCCTCCTGCGAGAAATTTGGAGATTTTCCATATTTT
>OVBE01007219.1:0-18744 GCA_900406425.1 Iberis pinnata
TGATTGGATGAGCATGGAGCATAATGCTCTCCTTTATGCTCTACCAATCAAGGCCTAAGAGTTTAGTTTGAATGGTTTTGGGATTTATCTAAAGCTTTTTTTTCGTTCTTTTCTTTGATTTATCTAATGGATAAGAGATTCTACAAGTTTTATTTATAATCATGTGTGAGTTCTGTTAGAACATTCAAGTTTTTAGGTCATATTTAGTCCAATTTATAGACTGTCGAGATTGGACAATTATTTGTGGAGCCGCGTGATTTGCGCTCATAGGATGTTGTTATTCCCAATATTATTTTTGAAGACCAAATACAAGTTGAAGTTTCATCCCTCTCTTCAAGATCGAAGTTTATACCCGGAGGAGTCTGTTGACCGACAAGTTGTCCACGACATAGGTGTTTCGTTATTGTTTGTAGAGTCTGCATTCGCGTCCCACCTTAATTGTGTGGGTGAGTATTGGAGATATACAAAAAAAATATATAGTGTATATTATATTATAGTTAAGATTCATCTAAATCTCCTAAAATATAAAATTATGTATTCAAATAGTGTATTCGCAAATGGTGGATGCGATATGTTTTATTCATTTACTACTATATATATTCAATAATTCACAAATAGCATGAAGGCATGAACACTTATTTATGTATATTTTCAACCAATATAATTAATACTACGTACACAAATTACTAGATTGCAAGTCATGGTTAAAATAATATGTAATTAGAAATTAGAAAATCGATGACGTAGTTAGTCATATTCCACCATGGACTCTTTTTTCTTCTGACGAGATTCCAACTAAATATTTGTGGGAAGATGTAATATTTAAGGATATTAATTTATGGATTGTTAGGAATATGGAGTTTCATTTCAAAATCAATTGGAAATAAGTTGAGTAGTTCATATCTTTATATATTAATCTAAGTTTTTTTGAATTTTTGATGTGAGATATTATTATTTTTTTTGAAATAATGAATCTCGTTAACCATTATTCTCGGTGGTTTGAAAAAAATTGACATAACCAATTTTGATCGAATCATGGATCGAATTGGATTTTGATACCATATTAGGATCATGTGCTTCAAATTCAAAATCAATCGATAGTAAATGAATGAACTGATTTTTATCTTTTATATATTAGTCTAAATCTTTTAAGTTTTGATATGGGAATTATATCCCTTATAAGAATTAAGAGAGAAAAACTAACAAACTGATTTCATCGATCTGATCTCAAACCGTCTCCTTCCAATATGTTATAAACTTAATGATCTTCTTTTAATCTCACCCCTTCATATTCTTTGATCACCATATACCCCGTATATATACACAAAATTTATTTCAACAATATTTTTTAAAATAATTGAAAATTAATTTGATCAATATTTTAGAAAATATTAATAATGTTAGTGGTAGTTGAGTTTATTTCCTAATTTTTTATTACAATAATTATATTATAGTACATCAAATAATTTTTTTAAAAATTAAAATATCATTTTTAAGTTTGTGGTTCACAAAAAAATCATTAAAATAAATTCACTAATACCATGAAAATTAATTTCCCAAAAGTAAAATTTAATTTAATTTTTACATCAAAATACTAAACTTCGAATTATAGTTATAAACTACATTTGTAAATAATTTGGAAAAAAAACTTATTTTATGATATTTTAAAGAAATTTTTAACCATTTACTATAAAAATATTTAACTATGTAGTGCACTAACATAATTACATACCGAATGTGAAATATCTTTATTTAAAAAAGGGAAATTTTCGTTTTAATACACCAATTGTGTTTCAATTACTTTTTTAATACACGAACTATTCGAATATCCAACTTAATACACCAACTACATTGTTTGCCTAGTTTAATACATAAACTATCAATATATGCCTATTTACACGGGTTTGGCTACTTGTTGTTTAAGGCACCGTTAACTTTTTGTTTTTTAATTAAAAATATTAAAATTGATTAAAAAATCTATAAAAAAAAAAGAAAAAAGTTGTAAAAAATCAAGACATATAAAAATTCAGAAAAATTCCGAAAATTCAAAAATAAATTAAGAAAAATATAATACATTTTTTAATTTTATAATTTAAACAAAAACATATAAAAAGTTGTAAGAAAATTCAAAAGGTTCTTTAAAATTTACTCAATTATTTCAGAAAATCTTAGAATTTCCAAAGAGTATATATATCTAATTGGTCATTATTTTTTGTTACTTTTTCACAAGTAAAGCATGTTGGATTATTTCTGTAAGTACTAATCTAATGAATTTTATTGTCAATTATATCCCATATTATTTTTTTTAATATATTTCTATTTTAATGGTATCTAATGTAATGTTTAATCAAAATTTTTTTAATAAATGCTTCATAATTAATAATATTTTTAACTATCATCATCAATTTTAAAGAATCTTTTGAAATTTTTACAATTTTTTAAATTTTCTATGTTTTTGTTCAGTTTTAAATTTTTTGTTTTTTTTTCCAAACAAACTTATATTAATTAATATCTGAAACAACATAGTCATTGAAAAGAACACTTGACAAACATCTCGGACTATAACGGTAAAACACAAAGGGAGAATCAGTCATTAAATGACACATCATATCTGCTGCTTGATTTGATGATCTTGGGATCCATGTGAAAATAGTGTTATCAAATCTATCTTTCCAAAAAAGAATGTCATGAAGCAGATGATGTAAACGAAAATGTGAATTGATTAACTGGATCAATGAGATTGCCTGTTTATTATCCCCCTCAAACTCGACATTTCTATAACCCCTACCCCAACAGTGCTGCATAGTCATTAAAAGAGCTTGAAGCTCTGCTTCCATTGAATCTTCACAAACCAGACCTTGCGCCTTGACTGCCTCTTGGAAAACTCCATGAGTATCTTTCAATACCCAACCTGCAGATGATGGGAATTGTTGGACATATGTGCTATCAAAATTACACTTAATGTAACCCTGTCTCGGATGCTGCCAATCTGACACCATTGTAAGACGCTGATCATTACGATTTTTGTGGTTTGGATTAAGATTTATCCACTCATTCGTACCCTCCGTCGCATACATCACCACCCTCCTCTAATGCCATGATTTTTGTCTAAAGATTAGACTATTTCTGCTTTTCCATATCCACCACATAATCCAAAAAGGAAAAAGTCGCATAAACTCAGTCATATTAGGTTCCCTATGCATATTTAGCAGATAGCGAAACTTCTCATCAATTGAAATTGTTGGATCCATCAATAAACCAGGATCCCATTGTGATCCTCGCCACACCATTGTAGCATGAGGGCAGGTAAAAAGCATATGATCTAGTGTTTCCAGGTGATTACAGCATCTCCTACAGGTGCCATCCAGAGTTATACGCCGGTTACAGAGGACCGATCCAACCGCAAGTGATGAAGTCAAGACTTTCCACATAAAATGCTTTAACTTTGGGGCAACATTTAATTTCCAGATCGCTGCCTTCAAAGGAATATCACCTGGAGGTGGAAAGACATCTAATAGGACTATGGGATTATGCATCTCCAACCAATAGGCTGATTTTACTGTGAAAATACCATTTACAGTATAAGCCCAACCAATCATATCATGTTCCCCGCGACGACTGATTCTAATCTTTTGAATTAAAAGAGCATCTGCTGGATCAATCAGACCTGATATCTTCTCCAAGTTCCATGTGCCAGATTGTTTAACAATCAAATCTTCAACTAAATCGACATGCTGCATTAGTGAGAAATCAATAGGACGAGGAGCTCTTGGAGGATGTGTAGGTAACCAGTTATCATGCCAAATCTTTGTTTGTGAACCTGAACCAATAAGGATACAGAGGCCCTTGCGAAGTAAATCTTTACCACACATTAAGGATTGCCAGATATAGGATGGTTTCGAAGTTAAGCCAGCCTCTAAAAATGATGAATTTGAATGGTATCTCCCCCTTAAGACAGAAGAAACCAGAGAATGCGGAGATTGCAAGATTCTCCAAGCCCGCTTGGCTAATAATGCTGTGTTAAAACTCTCTATGTCCCGAAATCCTAGCCCCCCTTCGCTCTTTGGGAAACCCAACCTCTGCCATTTAAACCAATGTATTGATGATTTTCCGGAGTTACCCCACCAGAACTTTGCTATCTCTCGTTGAATATCAACACAAACTCCTCTTGGAAGCTTGAAGCAACTCATAGTGTACACTGGGAGGGCTAATGCAATCGTTTTGAGCAGGATCTCTTTGCCAGCCGTAGATAAAAACCGATTTGACCAACCTGAAGTTCTCTGTTTTACCTTGTCCACAATGAATTGGAAAACATCTCCCCTGTTTCGTCCTATAAATTTCGGTAGGCCCAAATAACGACCAGCACCACCATCGTTATGGATTTGCAAGATTCTCCTTAGTTTTGTCTTCATATCTTGATTGACCTTAGCACCAAAAGTAAGTGCCCACTTATTCAAATTTATACTCTGACCAGATACAGATTCATACTTCTTAAGAAGAGTAATTATCGACCGACAAGACTTTGGATGAGCATGGCAAAACAGGATTGTATCATCAGCAAACATGAAATGATTTACTGATGGTCCAGATGAACTTATTTTCATTCCTTTCAAAGCACCAGAAAAGGCAGCATTTGTTAATAAATGTGATAAAATTTCAGAGCACATTATTTAAAAATTTTAAAATGGTGATTGAGCTTTGTATATAACGTATTGGTAGAAAACCATATTTGATTTTCCTAAAATGGAGTAAAAATATTGGGAAAAAATCATTGACATTCTAATTAGACAATCATTGGGATAATTATTTGGTTTTTATTTTATGATTTTGGAGCAATTTTACAAAAAAAAAAAAAAAAAAAAAAAANCAAGGATTGTCTACACCCCCAAAGAGAACCATGTGTTTATACTATAAACCGGGAAAACGGAATTAAATCTGGTTAATAGATAACCGAGTTACTTGCTAGACCGGGTCAATATAAAACCACCTTAGATTCACCAAAAGCGCAATGGAGACGATGAGAAGAGAAAGGCCGAGAGAAGATGACGACGACGGCGAAGAAGAAACCAATAGAGAGCCTTCCTCCAGAAATCATCACCGAGATTCTTCTCAGATTACCTGCAAAATCAATCGGGCAATTCAGGTGCGTATCAAAGCTATTTTGCTCTCTTTCATCAAATCCAGGATTCGCGAAGAGTCATCTCGATCTAACCCTTCGAAACGATTCTACACGATCTCGCCACCGGAAGCTAATAGTTTCTTCAGAAAGTCTATTCTCGATAGATCTCGATTCAGTCAGTTACGATGTTGAGGATTTAGCTGCCGTAGAACTTAATTATCCTCTTAAAGACGAACCTAGTGTTTTCGAAGAGATGATTCAAAGTTATTTAAAAGAAAATATGTCCAGTGGTGATAGATCTGAGATCTTAAGGCTTAAAGCGAGATCTTATCGACCATGTTGTGTTGAAATCTTTGGATCTTCTAATGGATTAGTATGTATTTCTCCAGATGAAAATGTTGTGTTCTTGTATAATCCAACCACTGGAGAATCCAAGAGATTACCTGAATCTCTCCGTCTAACAATCAATGAAAAATTCCACACATACGGATTTGGATTCGATCATCTTACTAATGATTACAAAGTAGTGAAGCTTTTAGCTAATGGTGATAATGCTCGTATCGCTATTGTCTACTCTTTGAAAACAAACTCATGGAGATATCTATGTGACCTAAGTTATGAACACAGTTATTGTTACAATTCAGGTGTGTATTTCAACGATTCAATTCATTGGGTATTCACTTGTCGTAGCTACAACAAGAGATCTATTGTATCATTTCATCTTAAAACCGATGAGATTCGAGAAATTCCATTACCTGATGAAGCTCAAGATTGTCCTCATAGTTTTAGAAATTTTGTAGTTGGGAATTTCAATGGAAGTCTTTGTGTAGTCAATGATTGCTCTAAGGTTCATGATGATATATGGGTGATGAATGTGTATGGTGAAGCAAGTTCATGGAGTAGAATCAGATTCAGTTTGTCGTATAGATCGATTAAACCGCTTTGTTCGATTACACACAATGAAGATGTTCTTCTTGAGCTTGATGGAGATGTGGTGTTGTATAACTTCAAAACTGATACATCAAAGAAGTTGAGAATTCGCGGTGTTAAGCTTTTTCATGGGTTTGAATCTAATACATATGTAGAGAGTCTCGTGTCACCCAATTCTTATGTTATAAAGAGTTGATGGAGTAAGCATTGTTTTGGTTTGAAAGTGCAATCTAGTATTGTAATTTTTTTCTTCAAAGATGATAATATTAGTTGTAGTGAAATTAGTTAAATAAAAGTGTTGACGAAAGAAAAAAGTAGAACTTGATCACATATTACATTACATGTTATGTTTCTAATAAATTTATGAGTGGACATTCCGCGTTCGGGTTTTGATTCGTTCGAGTTCGATCAGGGAACTTCTTCGCGTCTGTGGACCTAACTTCCTGTCGTTACTTCGGCGTCTTAAATTTGAGAAGCAGTTCTTAATCCGATATAAGAGAAAGTATCGTCTTCCACTCCGACGGCTGTCAAGATGGATTGGAGAAGACTTACGCCGTGGCACACGACTGCCCAAGTCACATATAGAGCAAGGCGAGGAGGAGGAAGAAGAGTGTGAGGCGTTTATGCTGTAGATATCTCGGTTCCCGATCAGAGAAAGAAGAGACTCGCCGTGAGAGAGGACTGCTTGGAAAAACGTCATTGGTTCGAAAAAGCAGATCCGACTTAGCTCTGTCGCCCTCGAACAGAATCCAAGCAGGGATCAACCACCGTTCTTTTAGCTGTAACTTAGCATCTAGTCGGAACCATATCCGCCTCCGTGAGAGTCTTCCATGCATGAAGTCGCGCCACCGGATCTGTTACAACTGCGATATTGTGATGCTACTACACGTTTTGCATGGACTTGATTTTGAACCTAAGAGTTGAAGAGTCATTGAAGATGAAGCTGTGGATGAAACTCTAGCCGGAGGAACCACCGCGCTAGACTCTCGCCGATGGGGCCTGGAGCGCGGAGCGCATGCGTGGTGCTCAGCAGGGTGACGGTGGGGCTCGCCTCTCATCTGCCGACTTCGGCCGATCCTCAGCTACCGGGAAGAGAGAGAGAGAGAATAAGGAAGAAAAAAGAGCTGGGAAGAGAGAAAATTTATTTCTAGAAACAAAATTATTACTCTCTATTTTTTCTATAAATTGAAAAAAGATTAAATTGGATGAGAGGATTTTTTTTTAAGTTATGGATTTTATTTACATGTAAATATTTATAAAGATAAATTTGGATGAGTGGATATTTTTTCATTTGTTAGTGTATAATTGTTTTTGCAAAAATATAGTTGGACATCCAAATATTAAAATATGAATGATGAACTCTAGATACTAAAAAACTGATTGATAAATAATTTTGTGTGAATTGTGAGTATCATACATAAATGATGTTTTACCAATTTCAAAAAAATTACTTATTATTTTAAGTTAAGAAACTTTGAACTATACTATTTCTTATTACAAACTAAAAATATTCATTTCATCAAATAAGAGAATATTCATGTTTACATAGACAAACTAATTAGGTGATAGTCTTATATCCTAGTGGTAGAAGACCATATTTGAGTTTCCCAAAATGGAGTAAAAATATTGGGAAAAAAATATAGACATTCTAATTAAACAATCATTGGGATAAATATTTGGTTTTACAAAGAAAATAAAAATAAAATAGACATAGGAATAGTTATCCCAAGGATTGTCTACACCCCAAAGTAGGGCTGGGCATAATAAATCGAAACCGAAAATCCATACCGAAACAGAACTAAAAAATTAGATCTGAAACCGAACTGTTTATAGGTTAAAAACCGAATGGATTTTTATTTTAACAACTTTCGGTTTTTTCAATAAACCGAACCGAATCAAATTAATTTCGGATAACCGAATTAAACCGAAATTCACAAACTAATAACCCTAAATCCCTAATGTCATACTGAATTTTATGCTGCAGGTTTACATTTTTTCGGTTTACATGGGTTTTCGGGTTATTTCGGATTTTTTCGGGTTTTTTTGGATTTTTTGGTTTTTTGGATACAAAATGGATTATATAAAAAATCTTAAAACCGAAACCGAATTTTTAAAAACCAAACCGATCCGATTTTGACTAAAAACCCGAACGGTTTTTATATTTCTCAATTTCGGTTAACCGAAAACCGAAAAAACCGATCCGAAACCGATCTGAAATCCGAATGCCCAGCCCTACCCCAAAGACAACCATGTGTTTAAACTCTAAACCGGAAATTGGAATTAAAATTGGATAATTAATAACCGAGTTACAGGCTAGACCGGATCAATATAAATACCTTATGAGATTAACCAAAAGAACAAAGGATAATGGAGAGGATGAGAAGAGAAGATGACGACGGCGAAGAAGAGACCAAGAGCCTTCCTCCGGAGATCATCACCGAGATTCTTCTCAGATTATTTACATAATCGATCGAGCAATTCAAGTGCGTATCAAAGCTTTTTTGCTCTCTTTCATCAAATCTAGGATTCGCGAAGAGCCATTAATGGATACATCAAGTCAGTGATTAGTTCAAACTAAAACAAACAAATGAGTATACCATATGTAATATACAACTTACAAAAGTTTTGAAGTTTATATACTTCATTTATTATGATCATGAAATATTAAGTATGTTAGTTAGGTTTAGTTTTAGATTAAAATATTCCTTTAGCTATACTTTAATACTCAATCTATCGATAAATTTTTGTTTACTTATTATAGCCATTTTTCTTGAAACCTCGAATACATTAAAAAAACAATACTCTTGAAATGAATATGACTGTTTTTTAGTGAGTATAGTTTACTTTTTTGATTTTGTGACATAGGTGAATGAAAAAATTATTGTCGTTTTTTTTCTTCTTGAAACCTCGAATACATTAAAAACAATATTCTTGAAATTAATATGACTATTTTATTACTTTTTGTTTTATTTTGTTATATAGTTAAATGAAAACATTATTTTCATATTTTTTCATAAATAAATATTTTTATATAGATGTGTGTAATGTGTAATTAATATGATACTTAAAAGTAATTCATAAATTATATAATTAAAATTTAAATATATGTGAATGATGAGTGACACAAAGAAAAGCGAGAAAGACTTAACTTTATAAGTATAGGTTGTAATCTTGTTGACAATACAAAAATATATGTATAAGTATATATTAATAGTGTGCTGAAAAAGAAATATATAGTATATGTGGTTATTAAAGACCAATTTAATGTCATCAAAATCACTATTTTATGATTATAGAAAGAGATAGTAAGATGTTTATTACATGTTTACTTAGAAAAGGAAAAAGACAAGATATTTTTGTGTGATTTGTATAGTTGTATAGTATCAGTGGTTATTAAAGACCAGGCCCGGCCCGTGACATAAGCGGGCTAAGCCAAGGCTTAGGACCACACTTTTTTGGGAAAAAATTTGGGCCACATATTTTTTTAGAGATATAGGTTTTTGGGCCACATAGAAAATAATTCTAAACCCACAATATATACAAGAAGGGCTGTTTTTCATAATTAGTTTTTTTTCTTATCATATTTGTCGTTTTTAACTATGTTATTTTAGTTGTTCTTCTTTTTTTAGTTCGATTTTTTTTTTCAATGGTAGGCCACTTTATTATCTCGATTAGGACCACTATTTTTGTTGGACCGGTCCTGTTAAAGACCAATAAATTTGATATCATCAAATCATTAAAATAGCCATTTTAGGATTATATAAAATGTTATTAAGATGTTAATTACATGTTTAATAAAAAAAATGACAAAGACAATTATTCTGTGTGATATTATTGTTATAGATGGATGATTATATTATTTTACTTAATGTTTAAGCTTTATTAGTTTATTATCTTTTGTTTTACTTAAAATTTGCTTAAATTTTGCTTATGTTTATACAATTCAATATATAAAAGAATAAAGATGTAAATAATTTGTATTATTCAATATGATTTTAGGGAGGTTGTAATCTTGTTAATAAAAAGGAGAGTATATGTATAAGTATATATTAACAGTGTGCCAACAAAGAAGTATATATTTTCAGTGGTTATTAAAAACCAATTTAATTTCATCAAGGCATTAAAATCATCATTTTATGATTATGTGTTTAACAATTACAACGTATTGTAAAATTACAATTTTAATTTGTACAATTTTATTATTTCAATACTCAACAAAAATACAGATTGAAGTTGGTAAATGAGTTTTGTTCTATGAAGGTAAATATTGCTTTATTGGTATTTATTTATTTATGGATCTGGATCATATGAATTTAAATTATACTTATTGAATTGACAACAATTTTTGAATTTTTAAATAATATATTATTATTAAAATTTGATGGGGTTTCACAATACAATACCCACCATACAAACTTTAGTAGACTTTACCATCTTAAATATTCATTTTAATTATATTATAATTAAGGGATTAACCATGTTTATCAATCACACGTTTTAGCACCAAATTCGATCTACCCGGCTGCAACATCGTATACAACTTTTAGACTTCGGTATTGAATGTTTTCAAATATGATAGCTTCATCCGCTTCTTTATTTCCTACAATCGGCAAACAAACCTACGAGTCGGTTTCTTCCATGTACAAAATCATTACAAAATAATTGTAATACCCACCATACAAACTTTAGTAGACTTTACCATCTTAAATACCCATTTAATGATTTTGTACATGGAAAAAAATCGACTCGTAGGTTTGTTTGCCGATTGTAAGAAATAAAGAAGCGGATGAAGCTACTATATTTGAAAACATTCAGCAGCGAAAGCTAGAAGTTGTATACGATTCTGCGGTCGGGCAGGTCGGATTTAGTGCTAAAACGTGTGATTGATAAACATGGTTAATCTCTTAATTATAATATAATTAAAATGGGTATTTAAGATGGTAAAGTCTACTAAAGTTTGTATGGTGGGTATTACAATTATTATGGTGTATTGTGAAATCCCATCAAATTTTAATAATAATATATTATTTAAAAAATCAAAAATTGTTGTCAATTCAGTAAGTATAATTTAAATTCATATGATCAAGATCCATAAATAAATAAATACCAATAAAGCAATATTTACCTTCATAGAACAAAATTCATTTACCAACTTCAATTTGTATTTTCATTGAGTATTGAAATAATAAAATTGTACAAATTAAAAGTTTTTGGGTTGATTTTACAATACGTTGTAATTGTTAAACACATAATCATAAAATGGTGATCTTGATGACATTAAATTGGTTTTTAATAACCACTGAAAATATATACTTCTTTGTTGACACACTGTTAATATATACTTATACATATACTCTCTTTTTTCGTCAACAAGATTACAACATCTCTAAAATCATATTGAATAATACAAATTATTTACATCTTTATTCTTTTATATATTGAATTGTATAAACATAAGCAAAATTTAAGTAAAACAAAAGATAATAAACTAATAAAGCTTAAACATTAAGTAAAATAATATAATCATCCATCTATAACAATAATATCACACAGAATAATTGTCTTTGTCATTTTTTTATTAAACATGTAATTAACATTTTAATAAAATTTTATATAATCCTAAAATGGCTATTTTAATGATTTGATGATATCAAATTTATTGGTCTTTAATAATCACTGATACTATACAACTATACAAATCACACAAAAATATATTGCCTTTTTCCTTTTCTAAGTAAACATGTAATTAACATCTTACTATCTCTTTCTATAATCATAAAGTGGTGATTTTGATGACATTAAATTGGTCTTTAATAACCACATATACTATATAATTTTTTTGACATATTGTTAATATATAATTATACATATATTTTTTTATTGTTAACAAGATTACAACCTATACTTAGCTAGGTCAACAAATCATTAATCCATGGATGATTTTAATGGAATATTATTCCATCCAATGTGCTAAAATAAAATAAAAAATAGACCCAAATTAGCAATATGAATATTAATTTGTAAGATAATGTGTAGTTATCTAATTAAATGGACAATAAAACAAAATTAGATAGTATCCTCTAAAGTCAAAGTGATAGGTGTATAAATAAATATATATTGTTTCTCAAAATAAAAATTTAACAACCTCTATTATATAGACTTTTTTTTTGTGGGTATAACAATTACAGTGTATTGTAAAACTCATATAAACTTTTCGGTAGGGGGTACTGTGACATACCCGCCTTAAACGCGTTTCGTAGTTCTTCGTAGGCTTTCGGCAGGAGACGAGTTAGTTTGGTTCCACAGTCGATCATAGTTTTCGAAATAGAGAATACACTTCAATAAACGATTGTCGACTTTGATTCCGACCATAGTGATACAATAAACGGACTCAAATTCAGAAATGGTAGACACCATAGTGTATTTGACAGAAATTCAATAAAATCGGATAGTATTTTCTAAAGTTAAAGTGATAGGTGTATAAATGTATATTGTTTCTCAAAATAAAAATTTAACAACTTCCATTATATAAGACTTTTTTGGGTGGGTATAACAATTACAGTGTATTGTAAAACCCATATAAACTTTTATTAATCTATGAAATTTAGAATTCAATACTCAATGAAATACATATTGAATTTGGTGAATTAAATACTATGAAGCCCATATATAATTATGCTAACTCAGAAACCCGGATAAATAAGCTGGATCCGGGTCAAAAGGCTCCGCATCCGACTTGAAGAAACGGGTTGAATTGTGATTTTTTTTCTTCTCAATTTTTTTAAAAAATAACAAACAAAAAACTATTAGAAGGAATCATCTAAAGTGTATGAAGACAAATCCGATCTAGGTCTCTTCTTCTTCCTCTTCGTCGATTGAAGAACTAAGGCAATGGATAAAGGTAAAGCAGTAATGGGTACTGGTCGGAGATGGGCCGTTGAATTTTCCGATCAATCTACTGTTCCATCTTCCCGCGACATTCTCGATCCGCCTGGATTCTCTCGTTCTTCTCCGGAACAGGTTCTCTTCTTTCCCCGTTTGTGTATTGAATTGGATTGGGAGTTTCAATTTTGGAATTTATACCGGCAATTGAGTTGAATTGCTACTGAGATTCAAATTTTTCATCTCTCGTGCTTCCTGATAATTTCGTTTTTTTTCAGGATGATTCAGCAAACAGTCGCCAAAAGAAAGATGCTGAAGCTACTTGGAAACTTCAGGTACTTGTATCTCTAATTGTACGGAAACGATACTTAGTAAATCTTAGGCATTGTTGACTTTTGTATTACACTGTATGTTTCTGACTTTACACTGTTCACATTGTTCATTGAATGATAATATCAGAAGAAGATAATGTTTTGTTATAGCTGTGGCAGAGATTGTTGAGTTTGATTTGGATAAAGTTTTAAAACAGATATGTTTTGTTTGTTGATGAATGAGCAGAAAGCATGGGAAGTAGCACAATCACCTTTCAAGAATCTGATGATGATGGGTTTTATGATGTGGATGGCTGGAAACACAGTGCATCTCTTTAGCATTGGTATTACATTTTCAGCTCTTTGGCAACCTATCAGTGCTCTCCAGAGTCTTGGAAAGAGTAAGAATTTATATTCTGTCTTCGGTTTGATTCACAGTTATCAATCGGTAGGGTAATTTGCATCCTTACATTCCACCTTAACCTTTGTCTCTAGTTTTTGAGCCGTTTAAAGATAACAAGGTGGAACTACTGATGCCGAAATTAGTGTTTCTTGCTTTAAACCTTGGAGGGTTAGCTTTGGGTGTATGGAAGGTGAGAGACTTTTCTTGTTTCCTCTTTACTTTGAGGCATACACTGACTTGGATGACTAATTTACTGTTTTCTCTTGCAAACAATTTTTCGGTTTTTTTAGCTCAATACATTGGGGCTTCTTCCAACACATGCATCAGATTGGGTTTCATCTCTACCTCCTCCTCAGGTTGGTAACTTATATGCTATTGCAAAATCTTGTTTTAATGTTATTCAGTATCATTCTTGAAGCAATAATCTTGCAATTTGACTCAAAATCTCTAAGCTACATGTCTTTGTTTTCTCCTTCTTTCAGGAAGTTGAGCACTCAGGAGGAAGATTCCTTTGATGAATCTGCAAATCTTGTATTTTTAAATAATCTGTGAAAATCACGAGAAGACCAAAGACACATTGTGAGATAACTGCAACAGAAACTTAAGTGATTTGCTCATGGAGATCAATAGATTTTTCACTTTTCTCAGTATGATGTTCATTGTTCAGTGTTCATCGTTACTGTGAATGTATTATTGGCAGTGAAGGGACCTGTTTCCCAGTTTTTTTGTTTCTTTTTACACAGGAACAGATAATGTTTCAGACTCAAATTCTGTTTTCAACGATTGTTCTGAGTTAAACGATGCTTCTTGTTGTTTTCCTTCGACTCTAAGACCTTCTAGGAGATCTCAAGAAAGGGGTAAAAGCGTAAAATTGGCATTTAAACCGAACCAAATTTAGTTTGATTATTTCAGTTTTGGTCAAATTCAATAATTTTTCTTTTATTTTAGTTCAGGTTCGATTAGTCAACAATTTTATACCGGATTTGTTAAAATTATTTGAACAAATTAAGTGTCAAACCGAACCAACATTTGTTCGGTATTATTTGACAAATTTTTTTTAAAAAAGAACCGAATAAACCGGATACCCAATTGTTTTTTGTCTAAGTTGACATCAGATAGTATATAGAAACAGCGTGTATTCCATCTAAGATACAATAAAACTACAAGCTGTTTCCACTGTGTGTAGTGGATAAATTCAAACAACACGTATTCTCTTCTAAATATGATAAAACGACATATAGTTGTTATCTACAATAACCTCTCCTTTATAGAAGCAAGAGTTTAATATCATCATCATCATCATTTATTGGTTGGTTCAATGGCAACACATCAGATGGAACAAGATCATCCAAATGATCTGAATCTGGAACAAGAAAAACGAAACACAAGGTAAAGATTCTCAATAGATTCCTTATAAGAATCACAAGCCAGAGATTCCCAAACTCGTGTCTAGTTACACCAAAAGCATGAAGAACCAACCCTCCACTCCATTTAGAAGCAAGCTGTCCAAAACTATCAATGCACATAAGGAAAGCAAAGAAAGTGCCTTCGATTCCTAAAGGACAAAGCCTTGTACTGAGAACAACCATAGGGATCCACCTGATCTTACTTATGATCCTTAAGAAAGATTCTTCCGTTATCACAAAGAAGGAATCGGGTATACCAAGAATCAAGTTCCAGCGTCTGATGAAGATTAGATCAAACATTCCTGATAAGCCATAGAGAAGTTGTGCCAAGAAGAGTATACTCCTAAACGAATAGCCTTTGAGAGTCTTTTGGTATATAAGAACTCCAAACATTGATGCTAATGCCCCAATCGCGTAGATTATTCCCACAAACTCCTGTAGGTCATTGTGGAATTGTAAAAACACCATTGTAATTTGAAGTGTCATCTAAGGCCACCATTTCATAAAGCATACCAATAGAACAAAGACGAGACTTTTTGTAGAACAATAGGCTTTCATGAGAAGTGACTCCATGGATTATAATATAAGCCAACAAAAAGTTTAATATTTGGTCCATATAATATCATGACATACTACAACAGTGTTGGTTTCCAGCTTCCCATGGCGTTTAGTTACTATACTAGTTCCTATGAGCTCAAAATCTATGTCAAGCCCAAACTATTTGAGCACTAAAAGAGCGATTCTTAAGGTTTGTCATCTAACTCTTTAGCGTTGGTCAATGAGATTATATAAGGTAAAAAAAAACCAACCTGGGAAAAGGCAGGTCCAGCTGTAGGATCAGTGTACCAGTAGAAGAGGCCTTCATGAGTACTGATGTTGAGAGCTAAGGATATGAACATGTAAAGCGATGGCTTCCACACTTGAGGGTACTTTATTGTTTTGTACATACCCTTCACTGCTCCTCCTAATCCATCTGTGTCCTAAAACATTCATCAAGATTCCACGTAATGAGACAAGGCAAATCACTATTTGAAGTAAGTGAGGCCAATGCTTTGTAACTTGTGCGAGAGAGAGAGAGAGAGATTATAAGAGTTGAAAATTACAAGCAGAAGCTCACCTTTTTGTTTTTCTGTATAAAGACCGTAGAAGATCTTTTCTCATAGATAACAAATCCGAGTATGACAATAGTTGCAGGTGAAAATGCTAATACCCCTAAAGCTCCCTATCACAAAGAACACATAATTTAAAAAAAATTCAGGAAAGCCAAACATATATAAAGGTAAAAGAAACAAGAAGGATTAACCTGAGGTCCAAGCTGGTGAACAAAGACTCCACTAGTTGCGTAACCAACCAAAGCACCAGCAGATGAACAAACCATGCAAAGGCTCTGTATATCAGGAGCCAAAGATCGGATATTGATACTGTTTGTTGCTACGCACGCATCAATAACCACATCTGCAATAGCCATAGCTGCGGAAACACCTAAGAGACAACTCAAAGCCAAAGCAGCAGGCAACTTACCAAGAACGACAATTGCAATCGCAGATACCAAACCAAGAACACCAGAAACCACAAAATAAGGCTTTCTTTTGTAACCTTTGATCGGGAAAACATCAGTGAGGAGACCCCAAATGGGCCTCATGACCCATGGGATGTAATATAATCCCATGTAAAGCTGCACAACTGATGGCTCCACTTGCTGGACATCTTTCCAGTAATAGTCTGTGACAACTTTAAATATCGAACCAGAGAACCCTTGGTTTAGGCCGTACACAAGGACCACACCTATAACAAAGCTCGTATTTAACCTAGAACACAGCATTTGTTGCCATTGGAAGGGCTGAAGCAGAACTGAGACTACAGCGTTTCTTCTTGCTTTAGTCTTATTCTCTGAAATTGGTTTTAGCAGAGGTTTTTCCTCTGAGAAGAACTTCTCAGTCTCTAGTGTCTCCATGGTGTACTGTTTACTGTCTAGGAGATGAACATTGGATCTGCAAATATTTAAAGCAAGACGCTTTAATCGTTATTTTAATGTAAAAGAAACTCCATTTGGACTAACAAAAAAAAGCTTTCTACATTCACACACGATAAAAAAGCAATAAATGTATTAAAAAAACCTAACTTTGACATTTACCTTGTTGACTCTGTAAGCAATGACGTCTTTCTTCAACTACCAGTCTGAAATTCTACAAAACATAAACCAAATTGCTTTATGAGATAAAGAACCACAGACATTTATCAGATACAGAATGATAATCTTGAAACATTGATTAGGATTATGTGCAAGAAAAAGGAAATTTAGGTATAAAATCCAATAAAATATATAAAAAATAAGTAAATTAAGTGCAAAAATCCAATGTGTCCATCTTCTTTGAAGGTCACTATCTTCGATTAAGATTCCCACAAGCCAGAGAGATTGCTATATATGACTAGTGAGTCATGGCTTGAAACAATCCATAAAAGGAGAGGAATAGAGAAAACTCAGAAAAAAAAATGGCAGGATTGTTTGATAAACAAGCCGAACTTTACCTTGACGCAAGACCTAATTACCCCTCAGAGTGGTTCTCAAAGCTCGCTGATCTCACCGATCACCACGGTTTAGCCTGGGATGCAGCCACCGGCAACGGTCAAGCTGCTCTTGCCGTCAGTATTTGATGTTCATGAACTTTGTTTACAACTTTTGGATCTCAGATTTGATAGCTTTAGCTTCTTGATTGATAATGAAGTAACAGATGTACCAGTTCTTGGATTTGACAAATGTAACTTTGAATTTTTCCGTGTTAATAAACAGGTTGCTGAACACTACGAAAAAGTCATAGCAACGGATGTGAGCGAATCGCAGCTGAAGGTGGCAACACCGCATCCAAGGATCGATTACCGTCATACACCTCTGTCAATGACAGACGACGAGCTAGTGGAGCTAATCGGAGGAGAGAACTCGGTGGATCTGATCACTGTCGCTCAAGGCGTACACTGGTTCGATCTCCCTAAGTTTTACGCAGTTGCGACGCGACTCCTCCGTAAACCAGGCGGAATCATAGCCGTCTGGGGATACAATGACATCTTAGTGACACCGGAATTCGACGCCGTTCAGTATCGATTCCACGCCAAAACGCTGCCGTATTGGAAATACCCGAACATTCAGCACATTTTCGATTCGTACGAAGCATTGCCGTTTCCTTTCGAGAGTGTAGGGATGGGATCAGAAGGGAAGCCATTGAAGCTGGAGATACCTAAAACAGTGTCGTTTGAAGGAGTTTTAAGGATGTTCAAATCATGGTCGGCGATCGTGACGGCTAAAGAGAAAGGCGTCGATTTGTTACCGGAGAGTTTAGTGAAAGAGCTTGAAACCGCTTGGGGAGGATCTAAGCTGATTCGTCACGTCGTTTACAAAGCTTTCATGATTGCTGGAAAAGTTAAAGCTTGACGACCATTTGTTTCAATGGAGGTTTATGATATTAATTATTTTAAAAACTGTTGTTACTATTAAAACATTTGCATTGTTCCGCAACAAAATAAAACTAAAATAAAACAAAACCATTTCTTGAGAAGAAGAAGAAACTATATAAGTGACCTTTGATTCATTGTTTCTTAAATCATCACCATCATCACCTCTTTTAATCGATTTTAACTGAGGAATAGATGAGCCGTGTGAACCAGAGACAAGCATAGAACCCAATTGTTCCTGTGAGC
>OVBE01007220.1:0-18742 GCA_900406425.1 Iberis pinnata
TAATTTATAATGAATATAAATATATTTTTGAGGTTTTTAACAGATAAAATAATTTTATATTTTTATTTTAATAGTTTTATACTATTTTAATGCTCAATGCTCTAGGAAATTTTCCTTTTGAAAGCATAGATGTGATGAGCATTTAGGAGCATTAGCATATGCTAAATGTTCACCTAAATGATTTATTAAGTATATGTGATTGGATGAGCATGTAGCATAATGCTCTCTTCTATGCTCTACCAATCAAGGCCGTAGTTGACGAAGAACAAAGATGCTTCAAATGACTAATACCATTATTGTAGGATTTTTCACTTCTACTCTATTAGTCCACTTGGCATATTTTCATTGGACTAATCAATTTGGTTTCCACAAATAAAACTTTATTATAAAAACCCTCCATTATAAAACAAGTAACAAGTGACATAGTGGTTGTGTTACCGTTGTTACCTTGTTACCAAACCAGGGATCGAACATGGCCATTCGCATAGTGATTGCATTTTCTCTTATTTATGGAATTGGGCTACTGGGCCGGCTAGTTGTGACTCATATATTAATGTGACAAAAATAAAACCCCCACAATAAGGCCAAACACTTAATTTTATAATAACAAAATATTTATTAATCATCCAAAAATAAAAAAACGTTACTTTTTTTTTACAAAGAAAACGTTACTTAAAACCCCCATAAATATAGCTAATATGTATTTTTTTTAAAAAATCTATAAAACCCACCAATAATTACCAACACATAAATTTATAATTAAAAAAAATAAGTTCAAAAAGAACAAAACATTTACTCAAAAAGTATGGTGGAAACCATAATTTCCCCTCGGAGAAGAGATTGGAGTACATCAGCGGATTATCTTGCTCGTGCAGGTAGGGACAGGAAAGTATTATCATCGTTCGTTAACATCACCCCCACCTGCACTTATTCTGAACTTTATTTAGGCCTTTAATTTTGTTGTTTCTTTTTCTTTTGTTGTCAAAAAAAAAAAAAAAAAAAAAAAAAAAAAAAAAACAAAATTTCCCCCCCAAAAAANAAAAAAAAAAAAACCATAATTTCCCCACCAAATATCAACATACCTTATTTAAATACATAACTTAAAAAATTAAATACACCATTTGTTATAAAACTCAAAACGGTTACTTATCACCTCATAATTGCTACATTATTACCCATCCAAATCACATAAATGCTGCAATAAAAATATTATACGTTATTCAAATAAATAACTTAAGAAATTAAGTACACCATTTGTTTTTAAACTCAAATACGTTACAAATCATATAAATGCTGCAATAAGAACATTATTACCCCCTCTTAAACCACAAAATTGCTGCACCAAAATGATGTAACTGATGCATACTCACACCACATTCAAACACTCGCACAAGTTTTTATGTCACTTCTGTCCACTTTCTTTTACTCCACAAACAAACAATAAGTTTATTAAAATTCTTCTTATATGATGGCCAAACCAAGATTTTCATTAAATTTTTATTTTCATGGTCATGATGAGAAAAAAGGTATCACTCCAAAGATGAAGATTAACTCATTTTTGTATATAGAAAAGGGCAAAAAAATGGAATCGACACCTTCAACAAAACTAATTTGGTTTTTGTGTGGTTATATATTATTTTTTTGGTAGTACTGAATTAATTCCTTCTATATTGTAGTTGTTGAGTTTTGTAATTTTAATTTTACCATATTGTCAGCTACTTTTTTAAATTTTGTAATCAATACAATTTCTGTATTCTTTTTCTATATATTCTTAGTAATAATTTAATATGTTTGTTTCTTATTCTTTATTATTTTAAATGATGTTAATTAGTCTTTTGTTTTCTTAAAAGACGTGAGAACCAAAAAGTCTTAAGCTTCTCACCCCTACCAAACTGATGTTTTATATAATATTTATATACTCCATCTGTTTCATATTATTAGTTGTTTTGAAGAGTTTATTTTGTTTCACAATATAAGTTGTTTTCAAAAATCAAGACAAAAAGTAAAAACTTTTACTTAAAAAGTTAAAATAATTATGTTTTTTATTTTTTTAAAATTATTTTCTTATCTTTTTAATTTTTCTTTAATCCATAATAATCATTGCTCTAACTAAATGTAGAGTCAAAAGAGTGAAAAAGTAAAAAAAATGTAGAAAAACAAAAAATTGTCTTAATATGAGCGCTTTTAAACAAAACAACTACTTATATGAAACGGAGAGAGTATTTTATTTCGTAACATGTCTAAAGAGGTAATTCACAAAATTCTCTCAAAATAATACTGACTCACAAATGCATTAAGATATTTGAATTAAATTTTGGGAGAAAACATAATTTATAATGTCGAATACCAAAAAAAAATTGTATATTGTTCCACTGAAAAAAGTAAAAAAGAAACAATATTAAATTAAAAACTTTATACCTATATATCCAAAATTTTATAAACCATAGATAAACTAATTAAAAAATGTGAAACTAAGTAAGGAATATTCAAAGACATGAAAAAATATTTATAATAAATAATATATTAAATATTAAATATGTTATATTATAATAAAAATTGAATTAATTCAACAATATTTAAAGACATAATAAAAATTTATATTTGACCTATTTGACATTAAGAATATAAAAATTTTATTTGATATTTACTATATTTAGTTATAAGTTGGAAATAAAAATTCAGTTTGTTAAGAATAGGTAAAAACATGTTATAAAATTGTAATTAAAATATTTGAAATTTATTATACACCTTTATAACTTAGAAACCATAATTTACTTATCGAAAAATATGAAAATGTTATTCTATTACACATATTGGTCTAGTTGGTATTCCTATTTAAAAGAATGAAAGGTTAAAATCATATGACTAGACATTATATATATATATATATATATATATATATACAATTATAACTTAATAAAACTATAATTTAGAAACCAACATTCATATTCTTTTAAAATATTCACAAACATGACAAAAGTATTTACAATTAAATTATTTACAACTAAATTCATCAAAATGTAACATTAAAAATATAATTCCATTGAATATGTAAAGATACACGATATTTACCTTTACAAAATCAAGCACATCATTAGAAACATGTTTTAAAATTATATTTTTGATTTTTTGTATTAAACTTCACATAAAATGGCAATGTGAAAGCAGTTAATTAAAATAACATATTCCTATATTTCAAAAAGAATAAATATATTATAAAAATTAATTTATTATTATAACTAATATTAAATTAATACCTAACTATCTATACTATCAATTGGGAAGTTAAAGAATAACCTTGTTTTTGTAAAAAAATTACATTAAATGTCATTGCTTAAAAGATAAAACAAAAAAAAATTCATCAAGGACAATAGTGACAACTTAATTAGTTCCTAAGTATGTGCAACAAACCACTAACTAAAAATTTTTTAATTAAATGAGGTTTAAATATGATATATTAATTGTATGAAATATATATAGTTTCAAAGATATATTAAAATATTTTTTTTTCATTTACCAAATTGTTAAATTAGTATCATATTCTTTTGTTTTTTTTGTTGTCACAAATGGGGGTATCATATATTTATTTTTTATAATAATATAACATCTGAAGATGCACGTGAAGGAAATTATCAATTACTTTATCACGTCTTCAAATTTTAGTAAATTCACCAAATTATAATAATATTATAATTGCTACTTAAAAAATATGTCAAAATCAAAATATACTTTAATATTAATATATTTTCTATAACTTATAAAAAATGAAAATTTTATTATCTTTCCTTGAAATTTTTTTTTATCCTATCAACAAAATTCTAATCATTAGCTTTTAAAAAATATTACCAAACTATCTAATTGATATTTTAAAAGTTTTGAATTGACTAATAACTTAAGTATATAATATACGTAGCATTAATGATATAATACCTATTAAAATTATTTTAATTTGATAAAATTAAAATGTAATTAACTTTAAATTTTTTAAAAGCTAAAATAAACATATCAATAAGTAAAACACATAAAATAATTGGGAAGCATTACTTAAAATGTAACCTTATTTTGGTAAAAAATTACATTAAATTCCATTGTTTAAAAGACAAAACAAAAAAATTTTCATTAAGGGAAATAGTGACAACTTAATTAGTTCCTAAATATGTGCAACAAACCACTAACTAAATTTTTTTAAAATTAAATGAGGTTTAGATATGATATATTAATTGTATGAAATATATATATTTTCAAAAATATATTAAAAGAATTTTCTTTTTTTCATTTACCAAATTGTTAAATTGGTATCATATTCTTTTGTTTTTTTTTGTCACAAATGGGGGTATCATATATTTGTTTTTATAATAACATAACATATGAAAATGCACGTGATGGAAATTATCAATTACTTTATCAGATCTTCAAATTTTAGTAAATTCACCAAATTATAATAATATTGTAATTGCTACTTTAAAAATATGTCAAAATCAAATATAACTTAATATTAATATATTTTCTATAACTTATAAAAAATGAAAATTTTATTATCTTTCCTTGAAAAGTTTTTTTATCCTATCAACAAAATTTATAATCATTAGCTTTTAAAAAATATTACCAAACTATCTAATTGATATATTAAAATTTTTGAATTGACCAATAATTTAAATATATAATATACGTAGCTTTAATAATATAATACCTATTAAAATTATTTTAATTTGATAAAATTAAGATATAATTTACTTTAAATTTATTAAAAGCTAAAATAAACATGATCAATAACAAATAAAATATATTGATTTGGATTTTTTTTAACATAGTATTTGGTTTATTTTGAATTAATAAGTTGACATAAGTTTAATGTGTATAACTTGACCAATAATTGTATTTGACTCGCGTTATGAAATACAATTATAGAAAAATAACGAAAAAATGACAATAGTGCAGTGGTATAAGTAAATATGTAATATTTCAAAACACATTAGTATCTCTCAATGTATGAATTTTTCTTACAAATTATAGTATCATTCATAATAAAATTTAACTAAAATATATATATATATATATATATCAACTATATAAAATTATTTATAAAATATGGTGCATGGGGGTTAGAGTTGTGAATATTAGAATCCAAACTCTTTGTAAATTGAAATATTATATAAAGCGAGTAAGAATTAATTTTTCTAAGATCATTACTATCCACATGTCAAACATAATTATTTGAATAAATATAATGTATGTCATGTACAAATATGATTTTTTAAAAAATATTTATAAACTACATAAAATATAGCGCTACTTATAATGAAGTTATATATGTATATATACATTTAAAAACCTTATAAATTAATATGATTTATAACAAGTTAGAATTGTTGCTTTTATACTCATAAATATTTCATATAAAAGAATATTATGTAGAATGGAAAACGGTAATTATTTTTTCAAGATCAATGATTTCCTCATGTCGAATATAAATACATCATGATATATATATATATATATATACTACATAAAATATCATATTATTTTTCTGTTATACCTATAGTAACTTCATTTTTTAAATCTATGATTTAGTATAACACACATCAATTATCACATATTAATATATGTAAAATTAAATATAGAATTTTGAAAAAACATTGTTCCGCGCACAGCGCGGGTCAAAAGCTAGTTGTAAATTTAAAACAAAAAATGCTACCGTCAATTATTTGTAATTTAAATAGCCCAAATACTTAAGAAATAAAAATCAAATATTAGATTATACACTATTTCAAAACGTATCGTTTTAAATATATTTAAATCCATATTTTTAAAAAATCTATAAAATATATATATATATATATCAATAAAAAATTCACCTATTATCTTATTTCAATATATTAATTAAAATACAACATTACCCTCGTAAAACACCTAGGGGTATATTGAATGTAGAACTCATAGTGATTTGTATTAAAAGAATAAATACGATGTTACTGAAACAAGAATTTTAAAAAGTCTTATGAAATCCTCTGTTATTCAAATAAGAGTTTTAAGAAGTCTTATAAAATCCATTATTTTTGAAAATATTTCAATATTGGATTTCTAGTTACTTTAGTGTATTTTAGTGGAGTTTATGAGTTAAAAGTATAAAATTTGAAATTATATGGTTTTAGGTGGGATTCCAGAAAATTTTGTAACAAATCACATGAAATTTCTCACCAAAACGCAAATGACCTCAAATCTTTATTCTAATACAACCCCCTAGTGTCATTTATTTATTGGTAATTTTTTCTTTACGTTATATTATAATATATTATATATACTGAACATAATTCTAATGAAACATTTTTAACTGTTTATATATTTGAAATTTTTTATTTTATTATGGTAATTATTTTTTATTTCTCTTCATGTTTTTTTAAAAAAATTTATATTTATCCTTTTTATTTGTTAATTAATTTTTAATATTTTTAACAATCAATTATCTTTTAATTATTACTTTTTTATAAATTTATCATGGTGGTCAAAAATTTTGTGGGAAACAACTTGTGGTATGAAATTAGTCGAAATTATATTAGTCTAAAACTAGTCAGAATATTAAGAAAAAAATTTAGTCACTAATTTGTAGATAACTTATTTTAAAAAGTTGTCCAAAAATAGTCGGTAAATTAAAATGTTTTTTCGTACAAGAAGATTAGTTAGAAATTAGACTGAAACAATTTCGACTAAATCTCTGGTGATTATTTTTATGAATTTCTAATTATTTTATTGTCGATAGTTAACGTCTAATTTCTAACTAATAGACCTTTCCGACCAAGTTCCCCGAATACTACGAGTTAGTCAAAAATTAGTTAGAAACATATGTTTCCGACTAAAATTATGGTCAAAGATGAATTATATTCTTGTAGTATTAAATCATATTATTAAAAATATACTTGGGGGTGTATTGAATGTGGAACTTGGAAGAATTTATGTTAAAATGACCAATTCACTGTTATTCAAACAAAAAATTTAAAATGTCTTACGAAATCCACTGTTATAGAATTAGTCATTTGAAAAAGTACCATCAAATTCGGTGTTATTGGAAATATTTTAAATAGTGGATTTCTGGTGGTTTGATGGAATTTCGTGGATTTTCCTAGTTAAAAATACAAAATCTCAAATCTCATGGTTTTATGTGGGATTGTAGAGAATTTTAAAACAAATCGCATGAATTTTTATAATTCACCTAAAATCACATAAAAACTCACAAAAACTCAAATCACTTCAAATCATTTAAAATTCTTTTTTGAGTACACCCCTCTTAGTTAACCTTCGATTTTTCTCTTTACAGTATTTAATTTTCTACATCATTAAACTTATAAATACATTTCAAGTTAATTTTAGTTTAAACTTTTTAATATATATATATATATATATATTATGTCAAAGTTTATTTTATTGCCAAAACACTTAATTTTATAATAATAAAAACATTTACTAATTATCCAAAAACAAAAAACGTTACTTAAAACCCCCATAGTTACTGCTAATATGTATTAAAAAAATTCTACAAAAACCTCTAATAATTACCAAAACATAAATTTAAAAACACAATTATTTCAAAAAGAACTAAAAAAGTTATTCAAAAAGTATGGTGAACCATACTTTTCCTACCATTTGTTTTCAAACCCAAAACCGTTATTTATCACCCTATAATTTCTACATCATTAAGTTTTGTTATTTTGTGAATTTACTTTTAAAAAACAAAATAGTGAAGTAGATGTGCCAACATGATTAACATCCATTGGCTAAGGGATTCTCTCTAGCGATGGTAACGCCCAATTTTTTTAAAAACAATTCCGATCACCGGCGGAAATCTCGTCGATGGATCCGCTTAATTATCATGTGGATCTGATAAATTTTTCTTTTTGCTTATGTATCTGGAGTTTGGTTTTTTCTTTTTTGTTCCTATGATGAAGATATTCAAATGTAATCAATGGACTTTGAATTGTTGCGATTTTGGCTTTAATTTAGGGATTGTGGTATTGAAGCCGGTTAATTCTATCGGATCTCCCTCTTATATATTGATATGGTGGTCGGATTTGTGTTATTCACACAATAATCTATTTCAACCATATTCATTGTTCTCTCTTCTCAACGGATTCATCATGTTGGCTCGTTCTTCACAATCAGGTCGGGTTAGTTGCATTGTTTCTGATCGTTGGCTATCCTGGAGTTTGATAACTCCTCTGTCCTGAATTATTTCCAAATAACTCTGGTTGGCCGATTCCTTAATCATGCAGTTCAATCTGGTCAGATTCGGGCTGCGTTAAGCTTTCTCCCATCTCTTTGGGATTGCGTTCATCATGTTCATGGGATGGAAGTTGGTGATGGTCGTTTTAGATTTCTGTTTGAGGCTGAAGAGGATTTAAGGAAGGTGCTTGCTCTTAGGCCTTTTCACTTCGAGCGATGGATGATTGCATTGAAACGATGAGTTCCAGCAGTGCGTCACGATTATCCGTCAACGATTCAATTTTGGATTGTGGTGCGGGATCTTCCAGATCATTACCGCATGGCTCAGACCTTCCAAAAAATTGGTGATGATTTAGGTGAACTTGAAGCTGTTGATGTGGAGAATTATCGGTTTAGAGTTTCTATGGAGGTTTCAGTGCCATTGGTGTTTGTCATGGAGTTGACTTTTGCTTCGGGAGATACCATTGTTGTTCGGTTGCGTTACAAAAATCTCAGAGGTTATTGTAACCTTTGTTTCCGTTTAACTCATGATTTGTCACTTTGCCCAACTGTAACAAACGTAATCGCATGTCTCATGGTGATCGACGTGATGGGATCATGACGGACGCTGACGGGACAATCGCCACCGGGAAGACCGTCGTCGGAGACGTCATTTGCCAGCCCCGGTTGGAGGTATGGAAGTCGCTCCTCCTCCTCCGAGATTTTCTTACCAGGCGCAATCCCAACTGTCCCTTGTGCGCGTCTCACCGAGGGTCTACCGGCAGACACGCCGCCGGTTGTTTATCGACGCCGGTGAGAATTCCTCTAGAATGGCGCATTTTCTCAAATCACCGACAACATCTGTTTGAGCAGCCTCCTTGTATTGGGCTTGTATTGGATAATATGCAGTCTGTTGGACAACGTAATGGGCTAGGAAGCCCGCACAATGAAATTGGGCTAGCGAAGCAAACTGTTAACAAGGAACCTAAGGCCCAGTCGACCAAAGAATGGGTCGTGCAAACTTTTGGGTCCTCTGTCTCCCGTGGGCCAATACTGCCACATGTTAATGGGTCATATGATGAGAATGAGCCTATAGTCCAATCTGAATTCGAAGCAGATTTGGGGGCGGGGGCGCAAAGAGGTTATGGGCATTCCGATGGGATGACAGGAAAAGATATGGGCCTTTTGGATACAAGCCCAATTTCAACTGATTTTAGCAAAATGCTGCAGGATGGTGATACTGGATTCGAGGATGTGATTTCGCCACTTAAGGGTATTATTGGGCGCACAAGTGAATTTTTTCTCCTTGTCAAGAAGTCTCGTGCTGCTCATCCTTTACTGCTACGTAAAAAGATTGCGGCGCCAAACTATCATGTCACCAAGGTAATTAAAAGAATGCCACACCTTATTGGTGGATCAGAGATGGTTGATGCGGACTTTCCATCTGTTCCAGAGATGGTCTCCAAATTGGAGGAGGATTCTGGAAAAGTTTTAGGTAAGGTGGTTGAGGAGAAACCATTAGCGCATGGATAATGATTATAAGTTGTAACTGCCAAGGAGCTGGTAGCTTCTTGGCAGTTAGGCGTCTTCGGGAATTTTGGCGTACGATTTTTCCGGGGATGTTTTTTCTAATGGAAACAAAACAGCCTCACTCTTTCCTTCAGGACTTGCAAGCTCATCTAGGTTAGGATTTTCTTTTCACCGTTGACCCCTCTGGTCTTAGTGGTGGTTTAGCTTTATTTGTAATGTCTTCTTTTGGTATTACCGTTGACAGCCTCACCCGGTATTATCTCAGAGACTCAATCGGTTTTTGTTGTTTGGAGGGTAATCTCAGATAACATTTTGTTAGCCCAAGAGGCTTTTCATACGTTGAAAAAAACGAAGAGTTGCAAGTAGACTTTTATGGCTGTTAAGAACGATATGAGAAAGGTTTATGATCGTGTCGAATGGCATTTCCTGGCCGCTGTCATGAAAAAATTAGGATTCGCAGATAGGTGGATAACCTGGATTATGTAGTGTGTCACAACTGTCACCTACACGATACTTATCAATGGCATCCCCAAAGGGGGAATAAGACATACCCGTGTTCTTCTCCAGGGGGATTCCTTTTCACCGCTCTTGTTTATTCTTTGCACGGAGGCTCTGGTTGCTAACCTCTGGATAGCCGAACAAAAGGGCCTTATTTATGGAATTAAAATGGCACGGGCATCTCCCTCTTTGTCTCATCTTCTGTTCGCGGATGATAGCCTTTTTTCTGTAAGGCTCACCTAGGTGAGTGTGATGTTATCAACAATATCCTAAGCCGATATGGAGATGCATCATGTCAATGTATTAACCTAGCGAAGTCGACCGTAACTTTTGGTAAAAAGGTCCCACACCAGGACATATACTTACTGAAAGACCGACTGGGGATCTACAATGATGGGGTAGTGGTAAATATTTTGGGATCTCTGAACAACTTCAAGGGTCCAAGGCTAAGATCTTTGTGTATGTCAGGAATCGTCTTAATAGTTGAATCAATGGATGGTCTGCAAAGTTTCTATCAAAGGGGGGGGGGGGGGGAAATTATGATTAAGTCAGTCGNCCTCATATCATGGTATAGATTACCAAAAGGTCTTCTTCAAAAGCTAATGAGTGCAATTGCTAGATATTGGTGGGTCTCGAAAGTTGACAGTGGTGGAATTCATTGGGTAGCCTGATCTAAAATGTGTTTACCAAAAAAATTGGGAGGTCTGGGGTTCAGATCCCTTGATCTGTTTAACCAATCATTATTGGCGAAACAATGCTGGAGGTTGTATTACAAGCCGGACTCACTTCTTGCAGATTTCTTAAAGGGCAATATTTTTGTCAGAGTCTGCCTTTTCAGGCATCAAAACCAGAACGTCCATCTTATGGATGGAAAAGTATATGGGATGTCCGTTCGGTTCTTCAACAAAATCTGAGACGGAAAATCGGAAATGGGATTGAAACTAAAGTTTGGGTAGATAATTGGATCCCTGGGTCGTCCCCCCATCCCGGGTATAACTTATTACCCATCGAGGACCCTGAATTAAGAGTGCGTTCACTCTTAAAAGCTGATGGAAATACATGGAATACCAAAATGCTTAGGCAACTGTTTTCTCCGGATATTATTTCTCGAATATTAAGTTTGCGGCCATCACGGCTGCAGAATGATGGTTACTGTTGGCATTTCACGTCATATGGTTCTTACACGGTTAAATCAGGATATGACCAGTTAGCCTCGGCCTTATGTGAAGAGATGGCATTCGCTTCCCAGCTACCATCGGTTAACACACTTAAGGAAGAAGCTTGGAATAGGCAAGCACCTCCTAAGTTAAAGCATTTCTTATGGCAGTTACTCTCTGGCGCACTAGCTGTTAATGTGCAGTTATCAAATCGGAATCTAAGAGTAGACCATCTATGCACTCGTTGCGATGACGAAGAAGAAATAGTTAACCATGCGATCTTCACATGTCCACCAGCTTACCAAGTTTGGTCATTTTCATCCATTCCATCTGGTCCAGATGTTTTTCCTGCATCTAGTCTGTTTGAAAATGTCCAGTTTCTATATTCTTATGCAAATTTGGCAAAAGGTAATTGCCCTGCAAGAGATATCTTTTTATGGATCATGTGGTTTAACTGGAAAGTACGGAATGATAAATTTTTTAATGAACGAATTTGGGACCCACCAGATGTTCTATCGATGGCATCAAAGGAAGCCTCTGATTGGATTTATGCTAATAATGGTGCAGAATCACCACATCGAAAGTCTTTAGGTCACATTCCCCAAACATGTGCCCCTATGGTTGCATCTCCAGGGCACGATTGTTTTATTGATGGTTCTTGGCTCAAAGACGGCCCAATTTGTGGTTTAGGCTGGCTTGTGAAGGACACTTACGGGAAGGCAATCCTTATGGGCTCCAGAGGAGTGTTTCAGGCAATCTCATCACTCTATGCGGAGCTTCTAAGCCTGATGTGGGCTATGCAGAGCCTTCATAATCTGGAATTCCCTTGTGGAACTTTCCTTACAGACTCACAACAGCTTCTTAGCATGATTTCAGCTCCTGCAGACTGGCCGGCTTTTGTTTCAGAATTGAAGGATGTGCATAATTATAGACTACGCTACCCGGAGGTTAAGTTTCAGTATTGTCCAAGATAACAAAACATGCACGCAGACCTTCTTGCGCGCGAGGCTCGAAAAAGAAATCAAAGTTTCACTTACGTTGGTTCAAGCCTCCCCTGGTGAATCCGACGAGATGTATATGTAATCTTCTAATAGGGTTCTTTTGTGTAATTGGTGACAAGAAAAAATAAACAAATTCTACATCATTACCATCCAAAACACATAAATGATGCAATATTACACCCACTCAAACCACATTCAACACTTGCATTTCTATAATAAGAAAAAGTTTATATGGAACTTCTACCCACTTTCTTTCATTCCAAAAACAAACAATGAGTTTTTATAAGATTCTTTTTTATAATGATTAAACCAAGATAGTCATAAGTGTTTTATTTTCATGGTTATGATGAGAAAACAAGAAAGAAGCCACCAAGCCAGAGATATAAACAAAGATTAACACATTCTTGTATATATAAAAAGAAAAAAATGGAAGAGACACCTTCAACAAAACTAATTTGGTTTTTGAGTGGTTGTATATTTATGTTTTTGGTAGTATTGAACTGATTTCTTCTATATTGTCGTTGTTGAACTTTGTAATTTTTATTTTATTATATTGCCAGCTACCTGTTAAAACTTTGTAATCAATACCATTTTTTTTTTCCTTTTCTATATAATATTAATAAGAATTTAATATATTTTTTCTTCTTCTTTATGATTTTGAAATGATTTTAATTAGCTTTTTGTTTTCTTAAATAACGTAAGAACTAAAAAGAAAAAATAATTTATAATATCTCACAAATACATTAATGTATCTAAATTATTTGGGAGAAAACATAATTTATAATGTCAAAAACCAAATAAAATTTGTATATTGTTCCATTGACAAAAGTAAAAAAAAATAGTATTTAATTTAACAATTTTTATTACCTTTATATCACAAAATTTATAAATTATAACTCAACTAAATTAAAAATATGAAACTAATTAAGGAATATTTAAAGACATGACAAAATAATATATTTAATATTAAATATATTTTATTATAATAAAAATAATTGAATTAGTAAAGACATGATAAAAATTTATCTTTGATTTATCTGACATTAAGAATATAAATAATAATAATTATTATTATTGAAAAATATTTTTGGAGAGAAAAAATCGTATGAGGAGAGAAAGTCATTTTTTTAGGACAATTATCACTTTTCTCAGTGTTTTTTTATGTTGAAAGCATTTTTTGCCAATTATCGATGGTTGTTTTTGTCAGTTATCCTCTGATAGTTGTCCTTAATCCTTTTTTGCATCCTCTATATATAAGTCCACATCCATTACGATGCAGATTTGCTATTCATTTTCCCATTTTTCTCATATCACGGCAAAAAAGTTAAGATCTCAAATTCAAAACATTTTCTTGGGTCTCGAGGATCCTATTAATACACTTCCTTCTGTCCTCTGCGAAGAAGCGATTCTTGCAACCCAATTTTCTCTGATTGGAAAGCCAGTGAATGCCAAAAAACAAAATCTGAGGACAATGATGAATGTTTTACCAAGAATGTGGGGGGGGGGGGATGGGTGACGAAGTGACAAGTCGAATGGATACGTGTGTTGGTAGAGGAAATGCTTCAGTCGGTCCTTCGTTGAGGACCTTGGTCGTTTAACGAATGGATGTCTATGTTGCAATGATGGACACCATCTTTCAATGAACCTGGATTTTGTTGTATTCCTTTCTGGATACAAATAAGGGGAATACCAATCCAGTATACAACTCATGGTATAGTTAAATACATCAGACTTATCTTTGGTGATTTTATTGAAACATATTTTGATAGTGAAGGAAGACAAGTCGCGAATTATGTTCATTTGTGTCTCAATTGAAACATCGATTCCCCTTTACGCTTTCAAAATATGTATCAACTTGGACACCAAACTGTCATCTTGACCATGGTGTACGAGAGACTACGTAACTTTTGATCCAGTTGTGGTCGTTTATCTCACAACAAATTGGAGTGCCTTTTTGTCCCTCATGATGCATATGCTGGGTCTCATGACGATGATGATAACGATGGTGATGATAATGATAGTGATGTAGACTCCAATACAGAGAAAGATAAGTATGAGAAGCCTTCATCTGGACCGTGTCCTACAAAGGGTAATGGTACAAAGGCCAAAGACAATATTGAGATTCCCTCTTCTTCTAAGAAGCGTGGTACCACAGAGTCCTTAGGCACTATCTCACACTCCTCATTTGGACTATCCTCATAAAATCATTTAGTCATCGTGGAAGACCGTCAAGATAATCTCTTCCACCTTAAGCGCATTTGGTCCGACTTTTTTGAGTCTCATAACTGGTGCTACACTCCATATGTCGTGATCACATTCATCTGTGCCCGTGAGAGAGACACTACTTCTGCATTCAACAAGATTCAAGTAAAGGTTCGGTGGGCCAAAAACCACCGCGTCCGGAATGAATACAACCTTTTAGAACTATCGTGGGATGAAAAAATCTACGCTAGTTCGACACCTTAAGGGAATAACTCATCACTATTCCTTGGACATATTTTTTCTTATAGAAACTAAAAATTCTGATGATGTAATGTGTGATGTATTCGTTTAGTTAAAATTTGATTATGTTCTTTGTGTGTCACATAAGGGAATTGGGGGTGGGTAGCTATTCTCTGGAATCATAATGTCAGTTTAAATTTATACTATATGGATCATAATGTAATTGACTTCAAAGTTATTAATAAAAGTTCCAGTTTCTACTATACCTGTTTTTATGGCCATACTAATAGAAGGTTGAGACATTTAGTTTAGAAAAAATTACAAAGAATAGTCATCCATCGAAAATGACCTTGGATTTTGTTTGGTGGTTTTTAATGAAGTTCTTAATGCTTCAGAGAAAAAGAAAGGGCAAAACCAGAACTAAGGCTTCACTAAAAAATTTTAGAACTGCAATTAATTTATGTCAAGTATCAGGCCTTCAATACATAGGTAATAACATCATTTGGGTAGGAAATCGAAGAGGATACACGGTTGAATGCTGGTTGGTTAGAGTTTTTGTTAATAAAGATTTGAGAGCAATGTTTTCATGTTCTATTATATAATATTTGGATATGGTTAACTCAAATGAAAGACCTGCAATTATTAAGTTTCACACTCCCATTGAAATGCATCGACATGGATTTCGATATGACTATCGACTCTCTTCATAAGTTTTTACCAAGTATCACATGAATGGGTGTATCATATAGTGGATTCCAAAGTGGATGATATTATGAACAATGAACTCACAAGACCTATACAGATGTTGAAATAAAGCTCCTAGACCGGATGGGTTTACCGCATCTTTTTACCAGACATACTGGGACAATATCAGACCTGATGTTATCACAAATATTAAGAAATTATTCAGTTCAGGTCAGTTAGCTCCGAGTCGGAATCATACTAATATCTGCCTTATACCGAAGGTTACACAATCTCAAACTATGTCGGATTTTAGACCAATAGGCTTATGTAATGTTACATACAAGATCATCTCTAAAATACTCGTGAATCTTATAAAACTATCGTTGTCCTTATTGGTCTCGCCTTCTCAGACCGCTTTTATTCTGGGTCGATACATCACAGATAATGTTCTTATACGCCATGAATTATTTCATACACTATGTTTTAACAAGAAAATCTTAGAGACTTTTATGGCAGTTAAAACTGACATCAGTAAAGCTTACAATCAGATCGAATGGCCTTTTCTACAGAAGGTTGTAGAACACAAAGGGTTTTCTACTACTTGGATCAAATGGATTATGGAATGTATTACTACAGTTTCTTTCTTTGTATTGCTTATTTCCATGATTCACAAAGCAAAATCAGAAGGGAATTTACAAGGGCTTCATATATCTAAACGTGCACCTCCAATCACACACTTACTTTTTGTCGATGATTCCCACTACTTCCTTACGGTTGATATCGTAAATAGCACAAGCATTCGAAATATATTTAATAATTATGCGCAAGTCTAAGGACAACTAATCAATCTGGATAAATCAACACTAACGTTTGGTCATAGAGTTTTCCCTCACACATGTGAGTCTATTAAATCAATCATCGGCATCACTAAGGTCGACAGTGGAGGCAAATACCTCGGGCTTCCAGAGGTTTTTAGTTGAGAGAGACTACCTCAGCTCGATTACATATTAGACAAAGTACGCAAAAATTAGCCTATGAAACAATAAGTGTCTCTCAACTGCTAGTAAGGAGATATTGATAAAAAAATGTTGCAATAGTGTTACCGGTATAGTCAATGAACTACTTTAAGTTACCAGTCAGTATTTGTGAAGAGATAGAGAAGCTCATGATGTGATTTTGGTGGGATTTATCTTCCACTTACAAGAAAATGGCTTGGACTTGTGGAGAAAATTAAAAACACCAAAAGTTTTTGGTGGATTGGGGTTTCGTGACTTATGCCTTTTTAACCAAGCATTTCATGCAAATCAATCCTGAAAATTACTTCAACTTCTAGACTATATACTTACACGATTGTTACAGGCTCGATATTTTGAAAATGGATCCCTATTATCTGATGATAATGACACTCAACCTTCTTTTGGTTGGAGATCTTTGAAACATGGGTTAAATCTTCTACAGAGGGGTTTAGGAATCCGCATTGGAGATGGACAAAACACTAGAATTGGTTGTGATCTTTGGCTACAGACGGAGTTACCTCGACACCTTAGTTACACATCCGGATTATCTACACCTCCCTGTAAGTTTACTTATTGATCACAACTCTAAACAATTGTCAGATTCTTCACTTCAACAATACATTCAACCTATAGATCATCATCTTATTCCAACTACTAATGAGCATGATGATATCTATTGGCCTTACACGAATGATGGCCATTATAATGTTAAACATGGGTATAGTTTTTTATTAGCTTCTTCAATACATATAGAAGAGAATAAATCACCTTTGGCCTCCTCTCCTCACATCGCAAAATCGATTTAGGTTGGATATAACCCAAAAACTAAAACACTTCCTTTGGCGTATTGTGTCTTGTACCATCGCTACTGCAGACAATTTCATCTGTTGATCCATAAGTGTAAATCAGCAATGTTTATAGTGTTGTGATGCTGACGAGACGATGTACCATTTTTCTTTCTTTTCCCTTTTGCAATGCAAAATTGGTGAAGAGTTGGGTTCTGATTACCTTTATTATTCACTTCCTCTTCACTTATAGATAAGTTGGAGGTTCTGCTTCTTCATTCCTAATCCGCACTATTCTCTTTAGAAACAAGATTATTACCTTATTTTGTTATATGAAAATTATGGAAGGAACATAATAATATGCTATATACAAGGAAACCAAGCCCACATGTTCGTTTGATCAATCAAATTCAAGCAGATCTACATGAATGGTTACATAAAAATGAAGCGACTGAAGCTGAGAAAATTCATACCAGCGTTCAAATTCAAAGGAGTAAAGGTTTGGACTCCACAATCCTCACAATGGTTAAAATGTAACTTTGATGCAAGCTTTCGCCATGATTCTGAAACCCAAGGTCTGGGATGGGTTATCCGAAATCATTCAGGTCAAATTTTACGTTGTGGTACGGGAAGATATCAAGGACGGCACACTATTGTTGAGGCTGAATTTACTAGCCTTCTTTGAGAAATCCAAGGTTCATATACTTTGGGATATCGAAATGTTATATTTGAAGGAGATAATGCTCAAATCATCAACTATATCAATGGAGGAAATGGAAACTTGAAACTTCACCATTACCATGGGACTATTACAAATTGGAGGGACTGTTTTACAAACATGAAAATTGTGTTTCAATCGCGTGAAACTAATAAGTGTGCTAATAATTTGGCAAAAGAAATTTTCAAACTTAATTCAGAGTATTGTATTTTTCATAGTTGCCTGTCTTTCTTAAGGTTGATTGTAATAAGGGATACCATTATCAATAAAAATTGAAATTTATGTTGAAAAAGTTATAATTATTTTATTTTATATTTACTCTATGTAGTTATAATTTGTAAATGAAAATTCAACTTGTTAAGATTATGTAAAGACATGTTATAAAAAGTGTACTTGAACTATTTGCAATTGATTATACACCATTATAACTTAGAAACCATAATTTAATCATCAAACATATGAGAAAAGTTTTTTTGTTACACATATTGGTCTACTTAGTATTTCTATTGTTAAGAATGAAGGGTTAAAATTATATGATTAGATATTATATATATATATATATTATAATTTAGAAACCAACATTTATATTCTTTTAAAATATTCACAAACATGACAAAAGTATTTACAATTAAATTGTTTAAAATCAAGTACATGAAATTGTAACATTGATAACACTAGAATTTTAGGATTTTTACATAACATTTCTTGTCATTTTCTA
>OVBE01007221.1:0-18741 GCA_900406425.1 Iberis pinnata
ATATATATATATATATATATATATATATATATTTATTTATTTAATATATAGGTCTAAATCCTAATTCGGATCTGGATACCCTAACCTTAAAATTTTAATATTCAGATCCGGATCCGGCTCCTCAAGTATCCTAATTTTTGGAGCGGATCCTCGATCGAATCTCGGATCCCGGATGATAATTTCACCCCTAGCATTCATGGGTTATCAATCCGGTGCAAAAGAAGAAGAAGCGGCTATTGGTGGGCAAGAAGAAGAGCCGAATGGTGAAGGAGATGTCAAGGCGGATGGTTCTCCTCATCATCTTCCTCCTCCGCTTCTTTTGTTGACTTACAAAACTGAATAATCTTCCAAAAAAAATCAGAAGTTCAAAATATTAGCAAAAATAGTGTATCTCCACCAAAGATCACGAAATCTGATCCTAGAAAAACTCCACCATAAGAAGAAAAAGAAAGTGAAAACCTTCATAGTTGGTTATTTCTCCTTTTACTCAAGAGAGGGGAAAAGCTCCTAAGTAAACATTTATATTTATGCTTTTGGTTATCATGTGTGAATGTTATTATGAACTTTTTGTTTTTGTTATTTGGAATTGTTTAGGATTGACCATGTTTGGTTTGGACGTTTGTATCAGGTACAACTGAATGAACTTAGGTATAATTAAGTGTTTGACATGTTTTTAAGTATGTACAACTATGTACGATTAACATACATAAATTAATAATAAATAATAAATAATAATAAAACAAAACTGTCAGATTCAGAGATGTCAGAAAAAATAAATAAAGCAACCAAAATTGCACATAGTTATACTTGTATTTTCAGTTGTACGATATTCTACATAGTTGTAGAATGTTCTACACTATTTTACGTTTATCTAATAAATGTATATTCAGTTGTATATAATTTTTCACTAATTTAAAATGGTTGCACCAATGACAAAAGACAATTATATTATGTTAAGAAAACACATACATCCATTTATTTTGAAAAAAAATGTTTTTATGTATTTTTCATACACCACATTTTAAGATTTTCATTAGTAACAATAAAAAAATGCATGATAGATGATGCGAATTCATTGATAATATCGAAATCTTAGATATTTTTAGTTCTATGTTACGAAAAATGAGTAAGTGTACTAATTGGAACTTTCTAAGTTCTCACAGAGTTCTACGTAGCTATACATGGTTCTACAGGTTGTACAATAACAGAAGATCACCTACCAAATTCCAAATGAGTTTTACATAGTTTTTATGGTCGTACATAGTTGCACAAAAACATAAAATAACCTGCTAAATTCCAACAAATTCTACATAGCTGTTCATGATCATACATAGTTGTACAAAAATAGAAGATAACCTCAGTAGTAGCACACAGAGTTCCACATAATTTTACATGGTCGTACATGGTTGTACAAAAACAGAAAATAATGTGATAAGTTTCATAAATAAAACCAAAATACCAATATAAAGAAACAACCATATTAACCTTCATTGGTGTCATTAGTAAACCACGAGGACATTCCCCCTAATGCAGTCTTACTGTTCCTTACAGTTGTTGTTTTTTTCTCTCTTTCTGACATAATCCGGAAGAAACATGCTCAAATCTTGTATATGTTGTGGAACGGCCCACTCATCTCTATGCGAAGCTGGATAAATCGTCCTATATTATGCCAATGACCATTGCTCCATCAAATAATATTTTCGAACACAAATCGAATATTTGAATTTCACCCTCTTTATTGAACATGGCAGCAGCGATCACATGCACACATGGATAATTGTCTATATCAAAACACTTGCAACTGCCAGTTTTCTTTATGAAATTAACCAAATAGATTTTTCCATCAATACCTATGGCACTATATTCAAGTAGGACATTGTTTACCTCAAACACCGATAACTTAGAGGCATCTAGACATCTTGTGTGCAATGTGTTCTCCACATAAGGCACCAATTTATGTGCAGGGGATGTTTCAACAATAATATTCATGTATTAATTAAACCATTCACCCAACTTCGCAACAATCACATCAATCATTGCGATAGCGCGTACTTCCTTGTTTCCTTGAAAACAACATTAATGGATTTTGCACAATTTTTGGTGTCTATGTTGTATCTTTCTCCATGAAAATAACATCTTCCCTGTTTTTCTCCTCAACACTATTATCCAAGTACTCGGTTGCGCTAGGGTACTTATTTCTAAAGGCACCATAAAGTTTAATGATCTCAATTTCTATATAAGCCTGAGCGCATTCCCTAAACTTCAATGCAACAAATTCCTTGTTCACATGCGAGACCTTAGATTTTACATTCTGAAATAGATGATAGATGCAATACCCATGTTTAGATCTTGGATACACCTCACCAACTAACTTAATGATACTTTTCTTTCTATCATATAGAAATACAATTTCAGGATCATATGGTACAAACTCTTTCAGCTTAAGCAAAAACCAAATCTAACTTAAATCTTTCTCTCCATCCATAACATTGAAAGAAATTGGATAATGGTGACAATCAGGATTTTGAGTTGTTGCCATGATTAGCACACCACCGTGTAATGTCTTCAAATGAGTAGCATCGATAATTATCACTTTCCTCATAAATTTAAATATTTCAATGGAAGCTCCAAACGCGAAGAATAGGCACTTAAACTTATTTTCTTCATATATCTCCACGTACAATTTGGCACCATCATTCAACTTTTTTAACATGTACATGTACGAGTACAACAATTTGTAGCTTTCCTCAGGACTTCCTCGTACATCATTTGCAGTTTGATTTCTCCCTCTCATGAGGTAGAGTAAGAAAATTTCACACCTAGTCTTCCTTGAACCATATTGATGAGACTTTTTGGCTTCAAAGTGTCAAAATTTCCTGGGAACTCTTTATGTACAAGACTAGCAACCAATCGTACTGTGCCTTTTGTTTTACGTTCACTTGTACTTTTTGTAACCCAAGAACACATATGCATTTTGTTATATGTTCTAACTGAGAAGTAATCTGAATTCTTAAGCTTCGCTATTCGTAAAGACCATTTGCATTCATCTTTTGATCCACGACATTTTACAACATATCTTTCCGGATCCGAGTTGAGTGTAGCAAAATCGAAACAATTTTCATGTGAAGCTCCTTCAACCAAATCTTGCACGGCTCTCTTAGTTTCAAAATTTTGACGTAAAGTCAAATTAATACCATCTTCCCATGCACGATTTATGTGCTGATTTTGATTTAAATTCGTTGTAATCAAGTCAACTTCAAAGGTAACAACTTCTTCATCAACTTCATCATCGATATGATCCACATCATCATCCACAATATTATCTGCATTGATATCCACTTCAACTTCACCAACTACAATATTTTCACCATATGGAATATCATATCGAGATTTTCCTCATTCTGTGTAGATAGTTAGGATTTCATCATTCACTATATCATGATCTCTACCACTTGAAAGCAACTTGGGGTCATTTGAAATTATCTCTAGTTCATTTATCTTCACATGAAGAATATTTCTACATTGATTCTAGTCCACACTTATTAGATATGTAAAAACATCATTGTCGTCCAAGATATATGATCGTTTCTTAGGATTGACTAACAATAAAATGTAGCTAAGCTTTAACTTTGTTGAGGCTTCGTATAACATAATCTTCCTACTTATTCTTTCAACCAACATAGAATAAGTCATAGTGTCCACTGATGCTTTCATCGATATGAAATAAATAATCTCCTCTTTAAAGCCATACTATACCATCTTCTTTGTTTCTTGAATAATACTCACCGCAATAAAAATTTATGATTATGCAATGAATATTATTCATTATCCTATACAAATACAAACAAAATGACATTAATATATCATAACTTTAATTTATGTGATATCTCATTAATACACAATTATACCTAGTCATATCCATTTATACTTATAGCTTTAGTTGTACCTAAGTATACTCAGTTGTATGTAAAGCTTTAGTTGTACCTAGTTAAACCCGGTTGTACTTGATCTCTTAGTTTCTAAGTTGTGTCCAGTACAACCATATTCGTTTTAATTTCGAATCTGTATAATAAATAGACTACAAAAACACCAAATAACTAAGAAAATATAACTATAACAATAACCAACATCAACCCAAATAAATCATTTTTCACATACAACAAAAAATTTAAATAAAAAAACAAACCGTAAGAACTTAAAAGAAAACCCTTTTTTCTCTGAAACTTTTTCCTTGTAAATGTGAAGCTTCTGAAGCTTTCTTTTGTCTATTTGATGCTTAAATCATCCCTAACCAAGCTCCTAAAATCTCATTAGTGGAGGAGAATAATAGTCTTACATGAGTTTAGAGGGAAGAGAGAGAAAAGTGATGGAGAAAAAAATAATTGTTTATTATATATTAATTATTATAAGAGTGTTAGTTGAGGTTAGAATATAAATTGTCTAATAATATCGGAAATTGATTTTTTTTAAATGAGATGTCGACTAGGGTTTTGGAGAAGCTTAGGGTTTCAGTGGAAGGAGATGTTCTGATGGTTGATGTGCTTGATAAGGATCATCCGCCGGGTGATCTGCCGAATAAGAGGACGTCGTGGGCTCAGGTGGTGTTACAAAAAGGGGAAGGGGGGACGTTGAACCCTAATAAGGTGATGGATGAAGCTTTTGTTATGGTACATATGAACATGTGTTTCCCGAATGGTGAAGAAGGGGAGCCAGAAGTGACGATTGGAGAAGATGTTCTAGCAGTAATGAATGGTCTCTAGAAGAATTGTATGGTGGTAAAAGTTCTCGGACAAAGTGTACCAATCGCTATCTTGACAAGGAAGTTACATGAGCTTTGGAAGCCAAAAGGGAGGATGTATGTAACAGACCTTCGGAGGAATTTTTCATAATTCGTTTTGATGATGAAGAGGAGTATCTTACGGTGTTAACAGGAGGCCCATGGAAAGCTTTTGGAAGTTATCTCATGGTGTAGGCTTGGTCACCGAGTTTTGATCCATTACGGGATGAAATTACTACAACGCTGGTGTGGGTTAGGTTGATGAATATCCGTGTCAATTTTTACCATGAAGCGATTTTAAAGTGTATCTCCAAAGGGATAGGACAGCCATTGAACGTTGATTTCACGACTATACAGTTTGAGAGGGCTCGTTTTGCTCGGGTTTGTGTCAAGATTGATCTAACAAAACCATTGAAGGGGATGATTTCAATCAATAAGGAGAGGTACTTTGTGTCGTATGAAGTTTTGGTGAACATTTGTCCTCGATGTGGGATCTATGGACACACACAACCCAAATGTGCCCAAGAGAGATAGTTGCGAGGATAACACAAGTGTTATTGAATGATAAACCAGAGAATGGTGTTGAGAATGTACTAGAAAACGCTGGCGTTGGTCCAAAGGTAGTAGAGAATGATGGATTCACTAATGTGTGAAGGTCGGTTAGTCATGGTGAAAAGGAGATGGATGATCCTCAAGCTGGACCTTGAGAAAGTATATGATCGCATAAGATGAGATTTTTTGGAAGATACATTAAGAGTGGCAGGATTTTCAGAGAATTGGATTGATTGGATAATGAAGTGTGTGACTGGTCCATCTATGACAACTTTATGGAATGGAGAAAAAACAGATTCGTTTAAGCCCTCTCGGGGACTTCGACAAGGTGATCCATTATCTCTGTATCTCTTTGTTTTGTGTCTTGAGCGGTTATGTCATATGATTAGTAGATCGATTACTTAGAAGAAGTGGAAACTAGTACACCTCTCTAGGGGAGGACCAGCTTTATCTCATGTTTTTTTCGCGGATGATATTATCTTATTTGTTGAAGCTTCAGTTGCACAAGTTGGTGTGATAAGAGATGTTCTTGAAACTTTTTGAGATGCCTCGGGTCAAAAAGTCAGTCTCGAGAAATCGAAGATATTTTTCAAGTAATGTATCTCGACATGATGAAAGTTTGATTAGTCAAGCAAGTAGAATACAGGTTACGAGAGACTTAGGCAAATATTTGGGTTTGCCGGTTCTACACAAACGGATCAACAAGGAAACTTTTGGCCAAGTTGTTGAGAGAGTATCATCGAGACTCTCGGGATGGAAAGGGAAGTGTTGAGCTTTGCGGGTAGAGTGACGTTGGCTAAATATGTGATGTCCTCAATACCCGTACATACTATGAGCACAGTGGCGCTCCCAAATGCTACACTGGAGATGTTAGATAAAATAACAAGGAACTTCATTTGGGGAAGTACATAAGATGTGAGGAAACAACATTTACTTTCTTGGGATCGAGTTTGTAAGCCAAAGAGAAAGGGAGGTCTTGGTATTCGAAAAGCTAGAGAGATGAATGTAGCGCTACTCTCAAAGATTGGGTGGCGCTTGATTAGTGGGTGTAATGATCTATGGACACAAGTATTACAGGCTAAATACAAAGTACATAGTGTACAAGATGGAGCATGGCTTAATTCAAAGGGTTGGTGGTCAAGTATTTGGCGTGGTGTAGTCTTAGGGTTGCGCTTGGTAGTATTACCGAACATATCATGGGTAATCGGGGATGGTTGTATGGCTCGTTTTTGGATAGATGAATGGTTTGGATCGATTATTTACAGAGGAGGTACGAGTTTGAGATTTATGGAAAGAAGGGTCGGGTTGGAAGTTGTCTCATATTGCTCTGTGGGTTGATGAAAATATACTATTGTCACTTTCGAAATATGTAGTTTATTGTGTGACGGGTGCTTGTGATAGAAGGTCTTGGAGTGCAACTCCAAATGGGGTTTTCACTGTCCGATCTGCGCACAAGTCACTTACAAGGAAGATGAAGCCTGGACAAGACATGAGCGGTCTCTTTGATCGCATATGGCGGGTGATAACGATTGAATGGGCCAAGACGTTTATCTGGCTAATTGTGAACCAAAGTATTATGGTCAACGCTGAATGGTTTAGACGTCGGTTAAGTGATACATCGACTTGTGGCATATGTAATGGAGGAGTAGAGACGATTATGCACGTGCTTCGTGACTGCCCATCTATAGAGGGTATATGACAGAGAGTTGTGCCGCGGAATAGGAGGCAGCAATTCTTTCAAGAACCTCTACTTCCTTGGTTGTTTACGAACCTAGGTGAGATAGAGAAGATACATGGTATACCTTGGTCCACTTTCTTTAATATCGCTTTATGGTGGAGTTGGAAATGGCTATGTGGTAGAGTCTTTGGAGAGATAGCCCGGTGTAGAGATCACACACAATTCGGATTGATGTTCGTAAGGAGGTATGGAAAGCACATGAGATGAAGAAATCACATGAAGGGCTTAGAAGCCGAGAGCTCCGGTATATAGGCTGGTTAGTCCCAGCTGCGAATTGGTGTAAGTTAAACATGGATGGGGCTTCTAGAGGAAACACGGGCTTAGCGATAGCTGGTGGGGTAGTGAGAGATGAGTTTGGACAATGGAGGGTTGATTTTGCTCTGAACATTGGATGACGCTCAGCACCTATGGCGGAGCTATGGGGAGTATATTATGGATTGTATGTGGCTTGGGGGAATGGTGTGAGGAGATTGGAGCTGGAGATTGATTCGACATGGTAGTGGGATTTCTTCGACATGGTATTGAAGAATTTCATCCTTTGTCATTCCTAGTACGTTTGTGTTATGGCTTTTTACGGAAGGATTGAAGAGTTCAGGTTTCGCATGTGTATAGAGAAACTAATCGTTTGGCGGATAGTTTGGCGAATTATGCTTTCTCTTTATCCTTAGGCTTTCATCTATTATATGAATTCCCTTCTTTAGTTGATGTTGTTTTTATTTCAGACTTGAATGGCGATGGTAGCCATAGACATGTTCCTGTATAGTTTTTTATTTTAAGTTTGGTCGGAGAGTTTTTCTCTCCGTCCACCTACCAAAAAAAAGAATATGAATTTTCTATTTTCCTTAAATGAGGAGGGGTAGAGAGAATAAAAAGGGTTAAGATTGAAAAAAATATAACCTTTAATGGATTTGAAGAATTTGATCATGTTTTCTCTTTACCGGTTTTTATAGACCATCAAATTTCGGTTGTTATGTAACAAAAGCAAATGTATGAGATATTGAAAGAAGATAACTTTAGGTTCCAAATGTTTTATTTACAATCCTCTCTCTAATTCTTCTTCTCTCTCATCTCTCCCTCGTCTTGGAAACTTCGTCAGAGGAAGTGAGCGTCGGCAAGTCCCATCCACCGTCAGTCCTAGCCACACCTTTCTGCACCGAGACGGGGCCGTCGGCGATTTCAGTGTCGTGCAGTATGGCGGCTCCGGACTTCATCTCCAAGAGTCGACCAACATACGCTCTCTATATCTATTCTTTCTACGGTAAGTGAAGGTGAAGGTGAAGCTTCAATGCGGTGACTGGGCGTGATCTTCTTGGTTCGCGGGTGTGTTGAAAAGAGGACATCGGCGGTGTGCGGCGGTTGAGGCCAGAGGAACCGTTATAGTCAGAGAGTCTCTTAATAGGAGGCTACGGCTGATCGGGCTTGCGTAGGGTAAAAGTCGCCCAGTTTGGTCGAGGCTAAAAAATCGTGATGATCGCCGCATTTTCCCTCTGGTCTTCTCTTCCCTTGGCAGTTGTGCATGTGCGGCGAGAAATCAGATATGCTCTTCCTCCATCTTTCCTCCTCCCTCTGTGGTCGTTGGTTGGTGATTCCAGCCACCATCGGCTTCTTTCTGTCTTTTCTGGTGCTGAAATGAAGATTCAACGATTTGTAGTTAGGGAGAAGGCTCGGCGGCGGATTTCCTTTTGCCGTTTTAGGGTGAAGATAATTAGGGTTTCTAGGTTTACCGATTAAATTCAATTCAGATTGAGCATGTTTTCTTAAATTTTCCATAGTACCAAATTCGTCTAAGTGTAGGTTTGTTGTACATAAAAAAATGTACAACAAAAAAGATTTTTGGACATAAATATGGGATATTGCACTATATTTAAATTGAAGAACAAAAAAAAAAAAAAGGTAATTTTCAAGAGCATCGTTATAATTTATAGATAGCTAACCGCCAAAAAGTGACATGAAAATGAGAACAAACTTGGATAAATATAGAATGAAGCTGTAGCAACTTACAGATACTTAAGAAAGCTTAACAACATGAAGTTAGCTTACGATTTCCACGTCAAACAGTTAAATCATCAGTTGAACACAAAAAGGTCATCAAACTCACGACAAACTCTTTGTTAGAGACAAAAAATAAAAACGATACATTCTCTATATAATATACACAGTGCCAAACTGCTGCTTCCTATTTGCTTTTCTTGTTTTAGTTCATCATGTCTGGAATTGGGATTGCACACTTGATCTATCCGTACCACGAATGTTGTACTTCTCATATACTCTTTCACGATTCTCTGACCACCATGCCTCTGCTTGTTGCTCCCTGAATCTTCTCCGGCTGCAAACAAAACCACTTTGGTTATAAATCTATATCTCTAGAATGCATTGGAGATTAACAAGTGGATCGCTTCTATTAGTGAATTACCTAAAGCGCACACGTTTAAGATCTCTGGTTCCATCGCCTAGAGCCACTAGTGTAATATAAACACCCGGTTCATACTGTTCGATCCACTCAGCTTCCACTTGAGAAGCATTTGATGTTGTTGCTGAGCTTTTTGAGTTTCGTCCATCTTCTGAGAATACATTACTGATTCTAAGCCCTTCTCTTCCAAGTTCGCTTGCATCTGTGTTTCTTGGCGACTGGGAATTTCGCCAAAGTCCATTCATTGATCGCGAGGGCGGAGTTAAAGGTGATGGAAGAGAAGTTTCGCTCATTGAGTCAGATCGTGATGGACGCTGTCCATTTGCATTAGCAAAGTGAAACCCGTTTTGCTCAAACCCTTTCAGCAAATTAACTGTCCGTGTAGTTTCAGTTTCGTAAGCACCAGGCGGTAGCAGATCAACTATATCCTTCAGCTGGAAAGATCGAATTTGATCATGTTTCAAGAATTAATACATCCCGCAGAGAATTGTTGCGGTTTAAGAGAATTATATTAAAGGGAATTCAAGACAAAACCTGTGTTGTAAGTGATTTTATAACTTCTTTTGCAGCTTCTGATTTCGCGGATTCCTCTGATGCTAGTTTCATTGCGTCTTGTACTTTCTTCACAGATTTCTGGACTTCAAATTCTTGTACCTCACATCTGTGCCTCAGGCTCTCGGCCTAAACAACATTCAAGATTCAAGTTAGATACATGTAGGTTGAAAAGATCAAAGGAATTTGAGGGTGAGTTTACTTACCTGGGTACGCAATTTAACCACTTCCTGATTCAAAAGCTCGTTTGTTTTCTTCAAACTCTCGGTTATACTTGTCGAAAAACCAAGACCAGCTGATGAAGGAATAGGAGTAACTGAACGAGGAGGACTAGATCTCATTGAGAAAGGTGAAACAGATCTAGAGCTTGCTCCTGATGGAGTTACGGCTGGTTTTGGTGGACCACGCCGTAAGTCAGCTACATTAGTTAAAGCATCCTTAAGCTGTAATAAAGGTGTTTGAGAAGTACGGACAAGAGAGAAGGTGTCCCCTTTCTTTCCTTGTCGGGCTGCTCTGCTGTCTAGCTGTTTGATTAAATCTATTTTCGACGGTATTCCCGATTTAGCCATTCTCAGCTCAGCTTTATCCAATCTGTCCTTGTTCTCACCAGAAAGGCGTGGCATAACATTCTTCCTGCTATCCATACCTGCTTCTGACACTTTACTCAGTTTAGAATAACATGCATCGCAGACACGATAAGGTTTTCCTGGATTAGGAGCTAAAGCAGCTTTCAGTGATTTCTTGGAACTGCATGAATGGCAGTGGACAAGCCCACAGTTGTAACAATTGTGACATTTTCGGGTGAAACCGAAAGCCTGCCTACAAGCTGAACACTGAGATTGCTCCGTACCAGAAACCCATTTATGAAGACATATTGCTGCAGTAAAGTTTGAACCACATGCAACATATCTTACATGTCTCTCTTTTAAAGCTTCAACAAGAGTGGGTTCCTTACGGTCATCCACATCTCCATGACCTAATCTCCCATTGGCACCATTCCCCCATGTAAAAACCTCATTTCGAGATGTTAAAACTGCTACATGATAAGCTCCACATGATATTTCTTCAACACTATCATTAGTTAGTTTATTTTCTACTAAGCAAGGAAGCTTCCCATCAGCAATGGGGTTCCCTAGTTGACCATAAACTGTACTACCCATCGTGAAAACTTTTCCCAACGTGGTCAACCCAACTGTTAAATTATGTCCACATGCAACTCTATGAAAATTATGGTCAATTAGAGCTGATACACATGTGGGTTTAAGCCGATGCTCTTTATCGCCATGACCAAGCCGACCCTTGTCACCATCACCCCATGTGAACAACTTCCCTGATAATACACTTGAACTTGACTGGGTTACAATGACTTCTACCACTGCAGCAGCATGCCATACACCACACGCAACAGCAATAGTCCTCAAACCAGATAAAGATTCTACTTCTCTCGGGTAATATACAGTTTCCTTGTCACCATGACCTAAAACACCGAATGTCCCATCTCCAAAAGTATAAAGGTGTCCAGTCGATGTTATCAAAGCAGTGTGCCACGGTCCACACGACACTGAAGCAATTCTAAGACCTTCTAGAGGACCTGATATTCTCTTAGGTATCCAATGACTTACATCGGTACCATGGCCAAGAAGTCCTGCATTGTGTGTTCCATCACCCCATGTGTAAATCTCTCCACTCATTGTAACAGCACATGTATGAAACTCACCACAGGCAACAAAATCAACACTAGCAACAGCTAGAGATTCAATAAGCTGTGGTCCAGTAACATCTTTTCCCATCCCATGGCCAAGACGTCCTCCAGATTCTTCACCCCAGGTAAACACCTCACCTTGCCTAGATACTAGAGCAGCATGCTTAACACCACATGCTATGTGGTGGACATCCAAAACTACATTGGATTCTAATGGCTTTGGAACCAAAACATCAGTCCTTGAACCAACACAATTAGAATTCCTATCAGCCCCGAAGTTCACAATATTATCACATAGTACTTCACCCCATACATAAACATCACCTAGAGCATCACAATCATCAGGAGCAGAACCATGACTTGATGTGCTTTGAACACTAGAGATACTAGCCCGGAACACATCTGATCCAGATCCTCGTGCTAACATATTTGGACTGTTTGATGCCGCATGTGACCTTTCAGAACTGACAGAATTCTCAGTTCTAGAAGTCTTTGGAAAAGCGTTTGAACTGTAGGGAGTCTCAACAAGGTTGAAATCTCTAGAAGCACAAACCGAGCTGTTGGTAGGACTGTTTAATGTCAAGTCTCTGCTATCCTATAAATGACAAAGATATATATTAAAAAAAAAGTAGAAACTTCAGGAAATTCTTAATGAGACGTCTTTAGAAAAAAGAGAAATCCTTTTGAAACATCAAAAATACTGAAGCTGTTGGCTTTATGACTTACAGCAATAGAGAGGCCTCCGTCACTCCAGCCGTCAATTTTAGAGCGGCCACCTTGACCAGATATCAGAACTTTTAGGCCTGCTATCCACACCTCTGCCTCAACTTTGTCCTTGCAAATCTAAAATATGGCATCCTAACTAAGTTAGGGAGGAATGCAAGCTAGAGAGAATAACTAAGTTTCAATTACCAACCACGTCAAGAGTCCGCTTCTTGTTGGAGTATATGAGAGAAAAAGATAAATAATCCTTTTCAGGGCGAAGGTAACGCTGGAAAACAGCCTGATAAAATAAACAAAATGAAAGTCACAATATGTTACTAACACAAGACTGGCAATTTTGTCGATTTCGGATGCTGCTGCATCAAAAGAGAAACTAGAATAATTTAAAGAGAAGTTACAGTTCTTTGTCCTGGAACAATCTTAGATACAGTTGCTAATTTCAAACGCTTTTCCGCACCATTTGAAATCCAGATCAAAGAGGTCTCATCCTGCAAATTAACATGTCCAAGAAACAAGAAACTGATTAAAAGGCTAATAGATGATCAGACACCATGATGCAATATTGTAGGACATTATCTTATAAAACCACTTAAATCAATAATTTTCAGGATTCAGCACAAAATAAATAGAACAAGAAAGTAGCAGGAACAAAAGTGTAATACATGGAATTTAAAAGAACACTCACATTGGAGAGTCTAAAGGGACAAAACTTAGGCTTTCCTTTCCGACCATATTTCAAGAGTTGAGCACCTTTCTTCAACGCAGTTAGAGCCTGCAAAAGAAAGGGAAGGGCTTCTAAAGATTCGAGTGAGAAAATACAATCAAATTTACACTTTAGACTGTTTTCTTCCCCTTTTGGCAAACACAAATTACATCATCATTCAATCCCTTTCTCTTTAAATTGATTTTATAAAACCCTTAAATCTCATTGTCATCGAATCAGCATTCTAAAAAAAGAATCCCACAAGCAATAAAACGAAGATCGTGTTCATCATCGATATGTATATATAAAGCTCAAGGGAAAACAGAGGCAGAGAGAAGAGAAAGTACCTGCTCGATGTCTCGCTCGACACTACCGTAGCTCACAAGATCTGCCATTCCATGAGAGAGGTTTACTGAACCGCCGAAACCCTCTCCGATCGTAGAGCGGAGCAGCACCGGTCATCCTAAGCAAACAACACTACGTGAAGTCTCCGCCGCTCTAACCATCAAATTACTCTCCAATATACCCCCAATTGATTTGAATTTTGAACCCTAGCTTCGGAGTTGGGAAGTTTCCGATGACTGTTCTCCGGAAATCTAGGTGAAAGCTTATCTGTTTCACAACTGGTAACGGCTTTTCGTGCTCCTTTAAATGCAAATGAAAATTGTCGCCGGAGAACAGAAGACGGCCGGAGAGGCCAGAGAGAGAGAGAGAGAGAAAGAGCGCGAGAATGGTGAAATCACTTCCTCAAACCGGCAACGAAACTAGTCTTTGCCGTGGAAGTCTAAGTACGGACATAGTCTTTGTTGAAAAGTAAAATTAATATTAAAATCTTCTTTGAATTAATATTTCTAGTTTTCCACCCTTGTATTTTTACTTTGATAAATAGATTTTGCAAAAATAAATATGTTTCACGTTTATAAAAAAGAAAATTAATCTCCTTACCATGAAAACCAACTTTAATTAGCGTATGTATCACTATGTCCATATCTTTCGTACTATGCCATAAAAATTGTAACAAATAGATGAAAAAGCCTTCACTGAGAATGAATCTACGCGCCTATTAGTCGAACGTTATTTTTAATTATTTTTTAAAAAAAATAAAAGTAACTTCTCTCTTCTCTCTCAACTGTCTAATCACGGTTCAACTCCCCCTCTATCACTCGCTACTTTCTCTCTCTTTTCTTTTTTACATCAGTACTTTTCTCTCTCTCTTTTACTGTTTAATCTTCTTTTCCATCGCAAAATCTCTCTGTGTTTTTCAAATTTCTTCTACAAAATTCGTAGTAAACTTCTAAATGGATGCATCTAGTAGTCGGAGGACATCAAATCGGAAGAGGAACCGGGATTCCGCGCATACAGTGGTGGACAAAACTCGAGATCCGGTTCAAGAAACTGTTCCGGGAGATTTTGTTTTAGACCCATCTAAGCTCTCGCAACGGTTGTTCGTGACTGGCCGGTATCCTTCTAGTGGGCATATAAATTCCTATTCAAAGCCCGAGTTTCTTCTGGACCTAGTCGACGCTCTGAGAGGTACGCCGGACCTCGAGTTTCTAAAAGCTTCTTCTTTTGGACCCCTTCTAGAATTATCCGTGCAAAAGTCGTCCCTTTCTGGGAAACTGGTCCACCAAATGCTTTGTCGATCGTTAGTAACGGTAAAAAGACATGAAATATGGTTCATATTTGGTGGACACCCTTTTAGGTTTTCTCTTAGGGAGTTTGGTATAGTCACCGGTCTACATTGTGGTCCATATCCGGAACCACAGGAAATAAAGAGTTGCAAAACCCTATAGATCCGAGAAATCTGTATTGGAGTGTTTTGTTTCCCGATGACCTAGACGAAATCACTGTTAAAGATGTTGTCGACATGTTGAAGGCTGATTCTCTCCTCCCACACCGTGATAGAATGTCATCTGATCGTCGCAGGAAACTTGCACTAATTGTAATCGTCGAAAGAGTACTGATTTGCTCCAAACAGCCTGTTAGACCTACATCCCCCATCGTGGAGATGGTGAAAGATATCAATTCTTTTGAGGAATATCCATGGGGTCGGGAGTCTTTCAGATTGACTTTGAGGATGATGAAACGCGGAGAAAAGTGCAAGAAATTGAAGGTGTTGGAGGATAAATTTAATCAGTCACACACTGTCGCTCATGGGTTCCCCCTCGCGTTCCAGTTGTTTTTCTTCAAAGCAATTCCTGAGTTAGAACATTTTTTACCGGATCCAGAGGACCAGAACACTTTCACGAATGAAGCAGTAGAAAGTTTGACAGCCTTAAAGCTTTTCCATAATTCAAAAATTATGGAGGTTGAGCACATTCCAAATGTAAGTACATTTACAGTGTTATTTTTTAAGTTTTTTCATATTAGCGATCTATAAAAGTTTCTAATAATGTTTTATTTGAATTTCATGTAGCTGTATGTGAGGCCATATCTTGAAGATAGTACCCGAATGATGGACGACAATGTTAATGAATGGGACGATGAAGTAGAGGACCAGTCTGTTCAGTACCACGAACTATTAATCGGCCAAAACTTCAAGTTCAACAAGGATATATGGTCTGGTGGGTACAACAAGTGGCCGTTGATTGTTGTTGATCTGAAGTTGAAGGGCAAAGCTGTAAAACCAAGAGTGAAACCAAAAAATCCCCGTGGACGAGAAAGGAATAGACCAGAGAACGAAGGACAAGATTATGGTGGCGTTGATTTAGAAGTTGTCTACGAACGCATGGACTCCCTAAATGCGGCACGGGATGCCGATATGAGGAGGTTTATTGAGGGCGTGAAGAAGTCGATGATGGATGAAATCATGGACAATATTATCTATGAGTTGCGGCTTTCTGGCATCTTGAAGAGTAAGAGCAAACATGTCCTGGACACACAAACTGAATCACTGAGGAAGAGTTCAAAACGGACAACGAGTAACAAAGGCGTGGACCATTCTACAGGGGACAATATCCCTTTTAACGAGGAACGTTTTGCTGAGGACGCTCAAGTAATTGCAGACTTAACAAAATCACAACCTGGTCGAGGAATCTATGTAAGTCAGATCCATATCACCCATACTTATTTCCATGATTCATTTTTTTGTGTTGATTAGATGTGCTTTAATTTTATCTGTAGCAGACAATGGACCACGTTACGCAGGACAATATTGAAGCTGAGATTTACCCATTGAAAACTGATCCAGAGGTCCTTGCATACTCCACAATGGGAGGAGGATTCGTTGTAAATAAACATGTCTTCCAACATTTTAATTTCTGTCCACTGTAATTTACAACGTCTCTCGTCTCACGGACATCGCTATTTATTACTGTCCACAGGATGAAGACCAAAATCTAAAGAAAACACTCCCTTCTGGAGTAAATGAAGACAAAGTGGTAGCACCGGATAAGGTAATCACATTAACCAATATGGTCTCTATTACTTGACAATAAAAACAACACTTCAGCATATATGTTATTATGTAGGGCATGCCTACGAAGAATGTTAGTGTGTTGGCTGGACAAGGAGCAATCCCTTGTACTCGCCTAATCGGTATAGTAGATATACCTTCTGGAGAGTCAACTGAGAACGAGAGTTCAGAAGACAGTGTACGTAAATAATTCTTACGTTTTCAAAATACTGGTCCTCTGTTGTTGAATGATAATTTCATACAGGACGAGGACGAGAATGAAATGGACGACTCGCAAACAATCAAGAGAAATGAAATCATTTTGTCTCCTGGAAAGGTGAATGAATCATCTCCTACTTTCTCAAATTAACATAATGTCTATTACATACTATATACACTGAAGCTTCTTTTTATATTTCAGGGAAACATTGCAAAAGAAGCACATGGTGTGACCGTGGACGAAACCCAGACTCTGGTACAAGTTTCTAGCTTACTTCTTAATATATTCATTTAATTAAAACCGTTCCTGACCTAAGTTATGGTATGGTGTCATCTTTAGCAAAGAGCCGAAACAAAGTCTAATGTGTCCAATGCATCAATAGAACAAGAGAAGCTAATCTCGACGGAGAAGGTAATGAGATCATCAAACAATTTATTTATTGTTGCTAATCTTGAAGAACATACCAATTGGATTCATNAATTGTTGCTAATCTTGAAAAACATACCAATTGGATTCATTATTTTATGTTTAGCACACTGCTGAGAAGAAAGTAGTAGAAAATGTTGGAGGGGGCCATCATCAACCTGTTACACAACAGAGATATCAATTCCCTACAGTAGAGCTACCTTCAGGAGATGATTCTGACGAGGAGACTTCCTCAGAAGAGGTACGCATGAGATTTTAATTGTTTCAATTAAATACCTTACCCACCCGATTTTCAATACTTACTTATATTGTCCACGTATTTATTGGTAATAGGACATGGACAACGAAAGGATGGACGAGTTAACCAAAAACAAAAAGGACGAGGATATTATGTCCTTTGCGAAGGTTAGGATTAGTGGTTATTAAATTCCTTACAATCATGAGTTTTAATTCATAAATTATACTTAACAGAATTTCATTATTTTATTTCAGGACAAGATTGACAACGAAGTGTCTGTGGTGATTTCAAACCTTAGGAAATCTTTGGCTGGTGAATTAACTGTAAGCAAAATTCTATTGACCTTCAAATCGTTACTTTGTATTCTCTCCATGAACTCAATGGATTTTCCCAAATTTAATCTAAAGGCTGTCGATGGGAGTGACCAAGGTCATGATATTGGAGACCATAACACTCGGCTCACTGAAGAGGACAAAACGGAGAGAGACCAGACTGAACCTAAAATGACATCGCCCACACAGATGGTATGACCTCAATAGTTTTAAATTCGAAGACTTTATTTATATGGACGTAAATTAATATGAACACATATTTTCCACTCGTTGTTAATGTATAATCCATAATTACATCCCGTTGTTCCAGGATGCTTTAGAGGATGGAGTGCAAAGGGTAGAAGTTACAGACACTGCACATTCCAATGCACAAATGACCACAACCTTAAAGGTAGTACACGAAATCCCCTAATTATAGTGATGGACCAAACTTACTATGTTTTTATAATGTCGTCCATCAAGAAACAACAGACAGTCTCGGAACAATTTGTCGGAGGGACGACTCCGACCGGAAGATCTCATTATCAACGGTCAGTTCCCCTGCGTATATTCTTATTAACCAACTTATTTTTTGTTCACTCACTTGATAAATCTCGTCCTCATTCCATTTTCTTAGGAATACGACATTGATGGACCTGTTGTACCTCGACGGAAACAACCATCTTCATCGTCTAGGACCCCCCAATATGAGGTACATAAAACTGTCTCTTTGAAATAAACTTATGTGTACAATCTTTCCCTAACATTTCAACTTTCTAATTGGGTAGTCTGATGAAGATTATGGTAGTGATATTAGCGGGTCCCCGACCCCCACCTCAAAACCTTTTTATCTTGTACATTTCCCAATCTATAGGCCCCTTGTCCCCCCTAACCAGTTGCTTTCTGCTGTACTTCCGAATCACATTAATAATTATGATTTGGTTGACATGGTAATAACCATGATGATGTCCACAATCATCTTCAAAGCAAACATC
>OVBE01007222.1:0-18741 GCA_900406425.1 Iberis pinnata
CTTCATTTCATTCCTTGTTTTTACCTTGCATGCTATCTTTCCTTAGAGTTTATTTTTTTTTTTTTAATTTTTCGTTTTCCATGTCTTGTTCATTTTATGCACGTCTATTTGTTTAGGACTTGTTAGAAAACCCCCATTTTAATACTTGACTTGAATTAGTAGNTTAATAGCATCACCCATTTGGATTGACACCTATTATCACTACAACGACATGATAGTGTAATAGGAATTAAGACCCGGAAAAATACCTACTATCAATATCGCACTTGGAAGATGCTGTACTTAATCAATATGGATGAAACGAATGCTCACTGACTATGGTATTCATTCTCACCCTCTACTTGTGAATTATGATAATATGAGTGCAATAAAAATCTCTAAAAATCTATGTTAACATTCACGTACTAAACATGTTCACATAATGCATCACTTTGTTAGGGAATTAGTAGAGGAAAAACTTGTTATCATTAAGCACGTATGTTCTAAAAACCAACTAGCATATATTTTCACAAAACCCATTGATCTTAATTGCTTTCTCGGCTTGCGTAAAGCAATTGGGATATGTGAATTTCATTAAAAAATTGTTTTGCTTCAAGGGTGAGGTGAAAGTCATGAACCACAAATCTATGTATTATAGTTTTCATCTTAAAACCTCTCTGTAACAAGTCACTTAGATTAGAAAGGAGATCTCTGTTCATATGGGCAAAAGTTGTGAGCATCTAGTGTAAAAGACACTCGATTCAGATTAAGATGATAAAAACATTCTAGATCTGGGCTCGAACACTGTCTAGATAGGATAAGTAGCTTTCATGTAGTAACCTAAAATATTGACACTCATCTCAGATTAGAATGATAAAAACATTTTAGATATGAATGTGACCACTGTTAGTATATGGCATTACATAATCACACAAAGTTTAAGAGCTTAATTTATATATAAAAAATGTGTGACAGCTACTCGGCTGAGAAATAGCTACACAAATCATAAAAATCATGCTAAAAATGATGTGTGATTATGTAAGCTACATGGGATTGAAACAAAAACTTACAATAAAAGTCTATATGTTTGGGTTTGACGATTATATGCTAAGTGATCTGATGGTATGACATCTACTCAACTGAGAAAGAGCTACTCATTAGAGTTACATGTTGTAAATCGACTAAAGTCTTGATATGTGTTTCATACAATTGTTGAATACTTGAGCTCTCTTTCTAAACTATGTTCTTTGTTAAAATTTTGTTTACACTACTCAATTGATTCTCAAGGGGTCTCGCTAAATTATTTACATCTTGGTCCTTAGTCTCTGTTAATTTACGAATTATGCTGCATACGAGATCTGAATTCAACTTAATTGAGTTTTAGTTTGTTATCACCAAGTCATCAGTAATGTTGAATTTGGCTCATCTCATTTTTACTATCTTTTGGGGTTTGCGCCTGAAAATAAGCCAATATGGAACTAATGGTTTTTGTGCAAGTTTATGAATCCTCACATTTAGGATTTTTATGCAACGATTCACAAGGTCACAAGCAACATGCAAATAATCGCTAATGATTTCATTCGTTCAATCCAAGCAGTTCTGCTCAAACTTCAAGGTAAGTTGTTTCTTTTCCCACTAGTATTACCTATGACAATTTGATGTTTTATCTGAATATGCACTCAAGCAGGAGGAGAATATGAGCAAAGTGACTTTTGATTCTAACTAAATTTTGATGTCTTTAAAGTTTAGTGAGTCGAATCTGTATCAAAATAATGTTTTAGTCACTATATGCTATCCGCTAAACTCCAGTCTGAATTAGATTGAATATCTAGATTGAAAATCATACTGTTATTTTTGATGGTATGTTTTCATTTTGGATGCTGCATAACTTTTGAAAACTATGAGGGAATCAATATTCACACTTGGTGTAAATGCATGTCACTTCAGGAGTTATTTTGGGCATGTGGTTTTGGTACTTGTATTATAAGTTTCAGGATACTTGAGGTGACACATTCAGATAAAAAGGGAGAGAATATTGAGTTGGAGTTTCTAGAAGAAAAAAACATGATGACTTGGAAAAGGAAAACATGATATCTTAATGAAAAAGATATTCACGTCTAGGATATGTGCAAGCAAAAAGAAAGTTAGTTAATATCTTAGAAATAAGGATATTAACTAAAAGATATGAAGAGAAAATCTTGGAAAAGGAATAAGGGAAATATTCCTAAAAAAGATTTTGGCGTTGGGAGATAAAAAGCTCGTAGAAAATTAACGAGGGTTTTTAAGCATTCAACGCACAAAAAGAAAAAAAAACAGAGACTTGTTTTCTCAAAATAAAAAGGAGAAGTTCAATGTCTAGGTTTTAGGGTTCACTGGTGAGTGAACAAAGAGCGCATCACAACTGTTATTGTGAAGAGAGTTGGGTAGATTAGGAATTGGTCAGTCTCAAATCCAAGTGTGGATATTGAATAAATATCATTAAACAACTTTATAAAAGTGCTTAAATGATTCCTAATAATAGTTCGTGTTTTTGATAACTCTCTGTCTATCCATTCAGTGTCATATCTGTGTCTAAGTCACTATAGAGGCAACTTGTCCTTATAGAGGAGAGAGGTGAGAGCTTTTTTTTAAGGGTTTTTACTTTTTTAAAAGTCACATGTTTTTAGTCTACAAATGGTTATGAAGACAATTCTTAAATTTCAAATACCCATGCGATTCTAAGAATTATATAACTTTCGAAAAATATAATGGAAACTCTTTTTTTGTCGTCAACTATATTGTATTAATTTAGAAATTACAACTCACCAAGGGTACACCATATCCCATTACAAGGAAGAAGAAAACACATGAAGGCTAAATAACCTTATATAAAAGGTGATAAAAGTTTCCCAAATTGAGAAGAAGAAATTCTAAACCAGGATAACCAAGTCTATAGTAATCTAAACTACTAAACCCAACACAATACTTTAAATTTATGAGAATCAATATGATACTGAAACATGCAATATTAGTAGGATATGTACCTCAAAGAGGTTGTAAGCCTACATCTAATACACACATAATGACGATGAAAAATAGCAAAAAATACATAATATATTACAAAGCAAACATAATAATGTATTTGCCTTATCCAAAAACAAAATAGGCCTCTAGTGAATATTATATCAGTCCATTTCAAAATCTAACTTGAGTAATTTTTCCCTAGACCTTTGGTGAATCTCGTTGCCGCCAACCACCGCCGTCAAATCAGCTTAGATATGTCAAGACAGAGCAACTGCCAATGTTCACCACCGACAGCAAGAACTAAGCCAGACGGCCAAGAGAACATCGCCCAAAGAGGAACATGCCACCAAAACTTCACTCACAACCAACAATATCCGGTAACCGAGAGCCACCGCCGGGTCAGAAAGAATCTGAAAAACACCAATGTCAACATATCGCCATCATACATCCCGAAGGGCGACCAAATCGCCACAATGTGGACCTGAAAAAGATAAAACAAAGGAAATGAGCATGCTAGTTTAGAGACGGTGAAACGATGAAGGGGAAGAGACATGTATAAAATTTGCATTCCCGCCACCGTAAGATTGATAAAAGAAGGCATTGGAACCGAAATATAGAAGGCGAGAGTGAAGAGATCCAACAGAAATAAACAAAAAATATGTAAGAAAAGAAAAGGGGCAGCTGAGCGTTGGCGTGGAAACCGGGCACCAACAGCGGAGGAAGCAGAGCTGCGAGAAAAGAAAACGGCAGAGATAGACTTCTTAGAGAGAAAGTTACCCATCGACCCATATGTTCCCGTCGCTACAACCACTAGAGAGAAGAAAGCCGACATTGAGCAAAAGGTGACGACTCCTCCTCCTGCTCCTGCAGCTTTAACGGAAACTAGATACAAGTATGAATCTGATGAATTTTCCATTGTTATTCTATGAGAAATAAAAATGTTTTAGTTGGAGCATTATTTTATCAGATTAATAAATATGAATTACGAAAAAAATTTATATTCGAGAAATTTGGATCAAACATATAAATAATATTAATCTTTATAGTGAGAAATATATAAGTGAAGAAAGGGATTTCTTATTGGATTTATGTTGTGATTTAGAATTAAAATATGAGGTGTATATATTGTGTATTGATGTGATGTTGGGATCCATACTCCAATTTGCCTATTTTTCATTTGATCCACTTGAATCAATTATAAAGTTGGTTTTTGTAACATTCTCCCTTGAAGACCATCATGATCAATAATACTTGCGATTTATTTTATGTTTCTTGCTAAAAACTTTTTTAGGAAAACCTAATGAAAAAACCATAGTAAAGTAAAAATAGTACAACCACGCAAGCTTTCTTCGAGTGAAGATGTCATCTTTATTTATCTCGCTGATGGTGCATTTCTATGTTTTGAATATGCTTCCTTAACAATGAGGTAGGTAGTGATTTTGTGAAGAGTTTTTCAATGTTGTCGCTTGATCGAACATATTTTACTTCAATTCTTTATTTTTCTTTAGTTCTTGGGTGTATGAAAATTTTTTGGCAGAATATGTTTAGTTCTATCACTCTTGATATATTCTTCTTTCGTATGTGCATCACATGCACCATTGTTTTCGTACAAGATAGGCGGTTGACTCATTGATCTCAACAAGAAACATTCTAGGTTTACTTTATGGAGTCACTACAAGAAATATGCCTTTTCTTAGCGGTAAAAAAAAACGCTATCGTAGGATAGCATAGCGGTTATTTAAATGCTCTAATAGCGCCCGTCATTATAGGTCGGACACTTTAGATAGCGGATTTAATGTATGCTATAATTATGGACGTTACGATAGCGTGCAATTGTTTATTTTTATAATAGCTCCGTATATTTGTTATTAAAGGTTTTTAATAATAGCTTTAGTTTTTTTATATTCAATAGTGTTGGATTTGTATTATAATTGGATTGCATTTATAGCAGTTTATTTTACAAAGATAGCAAACTATTTGTGCTATTATTGTGTTGTAATTACCCGATAATTAATATTATTTTTTTTTGGTATGCACCCGAAAATTAATATTATTATAATTATACAATTGAATTTATTTTGTAATTATAATTTATTTTTGAATTGTTTGTCAAATAAAAATAAAATAAAAATAAAATAATTTTTTATAGCCATAAAAAATTTCCATGTTTACAAAAGAGTAGCATTTCCATAATTTAAGGAATCAAACAATAAAAACCATAAAACTTATCAAACATCACCAAAACTATTTCAATCTACTACCAATATATACTACCAATCATCAGCATCTTTACTTTCTCTATCATCTATTTCTTGGACCTCTAGGTGGTGCTCCCATTACAACATACCAATTTGAAGAATCAACTTTCCCAGAGTAGAAAACCTACATTGTATTTCAACTACATAAAAAGACATGTTCATCAGGATCACTGAAAAGAGAAACTTTATTTTAAAAATAAAAGCAATCAAAAGATAAAAGCAGGAAAATCACCATAGGAGACGGGAGTACTCTAGCCTGAATTGAAGCTAGCTGACCAGTCACATTCATCCTAAACTCCCGGCTTACAAGCTCGATATTGTTAAATTCACTGTTCTTGACCATCTAATAATAGAAAAACAGGGATGCAAAAATAAAGAAAGATAATTGCCATTAAATAACCGGAGGCCGTTGGCAGGTGGCTCTAAGCATCGCAATCACTTGCCTTTCATTGAGCCTTTTGGTGTATCGCTGCCTATCATCTATTCGACCGACCTATAAACACCAAAAACGAGCAAAGATCTTTAATAATACCACATAATATTCACGTGAGTAAAATGTATGAATTAGTACTATACTTCCATGGGCAAGTAAGCATGCTTTGAGTCGCTCCCGGATTGGATGGCAGGTAGTGATGGATATTTTACTTTATAGTTATATTTCTCAGTGAAATACTGTATAACATTCTTCTTGTAGTTGTCCTCTAAAGTGAAACTGAAATGAATAAAGAAAAGATAATAAGATGCTATAAAACAAAAAGATTAAAAGTCTTGCAAGAAGGTAATTAAATGAAACATATTAACCTAAGCTGGCTGATGGACCTGTTCATCATCATTTGTTTCTCCATTTGGTACAATGGAGTTTCAGCTTCTTTCAATTTTTTCCTGATGAACTCAGATTCTTCTACGGGTTCATCAACATTTGTTTCTTCATTTTCATTCATCCATATTCCTTCACCATGAATACTCCAAGAAGAACTCTTATACTTCATATCCATACCCCTAATTACTAGATGATCAACTATGTTTTCTAATTTTTGATGGCATAAATTTCGGCAATCTCTACATGGGCAAAACATTTCAGTCAGATTACCTAATCTTCTTGCTGATGAGATTACAAAATTGGTTGCTCCTGGTGAGTACTTGGACTACTCCTACTTGTTAAATCGCAAAAAAGTTAGAATAATTATTTCAATCGGCGAATGAAAGTATTTATCGTGAGATTTATGTACATGATACCTTTGTAGCCAAATCCACGACTTCTCCATATGAAAATATGTAACGATTGTTGCATATTAGGTTTAGAATCAAGAAGATGGAGATGAAAAATTAGGTTTAGAACTAAATTTTGCGAAATTTTCAGTTTACCGGCATAAGCAACTCGAAAGGAAACAACGACTCAGATTGAATGAATTAAGTTGTCTAAAATATCCAACAGTGTATGTTGTATCTCGTTTACTATATTCACCTTAGCTGTTCATTGGCCAGTTTTTATATTACTCTTTCAAATGATATGCGAAAAAAAGTTAACAAAATAAAATTACAAAATTTAAAGTTAACAAGAGAAGAAATATGATATGCTTATTGAAACCAATATTCAAATGTTATTCCTACAAGTTTATATATTTAAATGGATATAAATTATATTATAGTTATAGGTTCGAAGGGTTTATATCAGTTTAGGGTCTAGTGTTAAGGTTTATGATTTTGCAATGAAACAACTCAAATGTGAAAACTAAACAACTTAATAAATTGTCAAAAGTTTTTGCATGTATATTTGACTGGACATAAAGTATATTAGATGGGTTTTAGAAATATTAGTTATATGTTCAAATAGTTTATATTAGTTTAGGGTATAATGTTAAGATTTACAATTTTGAAATTAAACAACTCAAATATGAAAACAAAACAACTTAATAAACTGTCAATAGTTGTTAAATGTATATTTGAATGGATATAAAGTATATTAGATGAGTTTGAGTAATATTAGTTATAGGTTCAAATGATTTATATCAGTTTAGAGTCTAGTGTTAAGGTTTACGATTTTGAAATTAAACAACTCAAATGTGAAAACTAAACAACTTAANTCAATAGTTGCTAAATGTATATTTGAATGGATATAAAGTATATTAGATGAGTTTGAGTAATATTAGTTATAGGTTCAAATGGTTTATATCAATTTAGGGTATAGTGTTAAGGTTTACGATTTTGAAATTAAGCAACTCAAATGTGAAAACTAAACAACTTAATAAACTGTCAAAAGTTGTTGCATGTATATTTAAATATATATAAAGTATATTAGATGAGTTTGAGTAATATTAGTTATATGTTCAAATGGTTTATATCAGTTTATGGTCTAGTGTTAAGGTTTACGATTTTGAAATTAAACAACTCAAATGTGAAAACTAAACAACTTAACAATCTGTCAACAGTTGTTGAATGAATATTTAAATGGATATATAGTATATAAGATGAATTTGAGTAATATTAGTTATAGGTTCAAAGGGTGTATATCAATTTAGGGTTTTGAAATTAAACAACTCAAATGTGAAAACTAAATAATGTCTACTGTCGGGATACTAATACTTGCCCATGTCAAGTGATCAATAGATGTGGACACCCGTGGGATGAGTGGTACAAACCGGAGCCACTTTGCAATGCGTGTTTCTGGAAGATGGAAACACTCGCTTTCATTCGCGAGTTGCCTAAAAAGATTGTGGATTTGCGTCTTCAATACCTTTGACAGTCTCAAACGGTTTTTTTAAATCAATGCCAATATTTCTTCCAATTTTTTTTATTTAAAAGTTAAATTAAATCTGTGTAATATTATAATAAATTTTATTCTCTACTGATTACTAATGGTACCATTTGATGCTTTTGATTTTCTATATGAATTTTTTTATTTGTCTAAGAGTATCTCCAACCATAAACACTTATTGATAGGTTTTAGGGTATCATTTTAATAAATTGCTTAAAATTTGTTGTAAGTTGAAGCATTTTTATGGTTTAAGGTTATTAGTTTAGGATCTCATATTGTTGTCAATATTGGTTTCATGAAAAAACAAAAAAGATTCTTATAACCAGGTTTACCAAAAGAAGTTATAAACATAAAACAAACTAAAATGAAAATTTTCAAAAAAGAGATTGACAAACAAAATTAAGTTTCTTTAATGAAATTAAACAGAAGTGACACATGGATATAAGTTGAGTTCCTGTTTTCTCTACATTTTTCTCATAGGTTATGATAACATAATATGAGGTTACATATATAAGTTGTTAAAGTTTATTAATATCTTTAAATTTATTAATTGTTAAAGTTTTTAAAGTTTATTAATTGCTCTTATTTTCTTTTATTTGTTCTTTATTAATTGCTCAGATATTTGTCAATTTTTTAAAATTTGTAGTGCGTATAAAATTGTTAAAGTGTTAAAGTTTGTAATTGCTCAAAAAAAGAAATTTGTTAATAAATTGTTAAGAGTAGTGAAAAACGTTATTAACAATGAAAACAAATATAAAAATGTTCAGAAGATATTTTGAAAACAATGAAAATTTCACAAGATCGCCCTCATAACTTCAACCTTTGGGATGACCGAGTTGATAACGACATCAAAAACACTGTCGAAGCTAGAGTAGATTGTGGTATTACCATTCCCCCAGTGAATCCTTCAGAATCGGAGTTCACAGTATGTACCGCTGTTTTGATGTAAAGTCGACTTAAATGCAGAAAAATAGTCGACATAATGGCCAAAGGCCTTGCATTCCAGATAGCTCCGACTAAAAGAGACAATGAAAAAAACACAAATTTATACACATATACAACACATAAAATCCAACCGATAAAAAAATACACTAAGTCTCTATTCATAAGAACAAACGTCAGCATCGGCACCCTCTCCATGAATCTCATCGTTGTGACCACTTGTTCATACATTACATCGTCTATGTACTTTATTCGACCGATTACGTGCACTGCATTGTCAAGATAAGAGCATCAGGATTTTCTCTATTTTTGGCTCTGTTTTCTCTGATTTTGTATTGCATTTGTTCTGTATTAAGATTACTAAATCTACATAATCTTATTACTATTTCACAAGTATATTCCATATACTGTTTACCAAATATAACATAAAGACTAAAAGGTACAGGTTTCAGTAATGCAGACATGTAACCATGATTTCAATCATGAAGATTCTGAGTACTTTATACATATGGACTCGGTGACAGGCTCGACATGCCTGATGGTGGTGAAATCAGAGAACACAATATCCACAAACAAGCAAGTGTTCTAGAAGAACGTAATCGAGTGCCTCACCATAAACTTCGATAGCTCGACGCTATCACCTTCCTGCATGAAAGAGATGTCCAGATTGACGCTTGGTAGAAGGGTGCACTGGACGTGGTTTCCAGTGTGGTCAGCAAGTATGAACTCCCTCACGATCCCGTAAGGGTATAAGGCCTGAAATCTTCGAATCACCTTCACCCTGAAGGTGTCCTCGCACGTACCAATGGTGAGATATCTAACTTTAAGAATAGCCATTGTTGATGAAGATGAAAGATGAAGAATGAGAGATCAAAATCTTCGAGATGAGAGAGGAGATATCAAAATCTTCGAGTGATTTGATTTTGTAGAGAGATGGAAACAGAAGTGATGCGATTTTTAAATGCATTTATTTGATTTTTTTATTAAATTAAAAAGACATGAGAGAGAAACAAGAGCGACTAGACTGAAGTTTTTTTATTTCTCTCAGGTCTTATCCCGTTCTCTTAGGTAATGATAACTGCAAGTTATAGGTTTCGTGTAGTTGTTATATTTTATTAAGTTTTCATTATATCTCTTATCTTCTCAACTTTTTCTACATTAATTGCTCTGGTATTTGACACTTAGGTATATATGTGGTTATGGTTAATTTTATTAAAAAGTGTAGTGCTAAAATTTAACATTACAATTTGTATCACTAATTTTGTACTTGTTATTCAGTGACTTGTAGGTTCAAAAAATCCAAACAGCATTGTTACACTTGATTTAAACAAACAATAAATTATCATTTGGCCAAGAAACAGTTGACCCTAATGCATCAGAAATATATTCAATCTCTTCATTTGGCCTCCACACCTTCGCCGTACCAATCTTAATAACTTCAATCCAAACCTTGCTTGCATTTGGACCTATGGGTACGAAGTGGCACTTCTCATTTGGACATGTTGAAGCTACTCTCCCTTCAGTTACCGTGTGTCCAGAGTTGTTGCAATCCAAAAGAATACACTTTTCCTTTGCACTTCTCTTGGAACTAGTGCTGTTGCAGGGACTCTACAATTGAAACAACAATAGAATCAAGTAAAAGATCAGTCATTAAATAACTATAATAACAATAACATACCACTGTTTTTGGATTATCTGGTTTCATAGGGGTTTCTTCCTTGGATGTTGGGTTAAGGAGTTCAATCTTTAATAGTGGCCATGCAATTTTCTCACAAAGTGCATCAGAGATGAATACCATGGGAAGAGTTGGCCTCCAAAGAAAATCTTTGGCCTTACAAATCGTGTCAACTTTAACACTAACTGAATTGGGCCTATAGAGATATTATAGGCCCTTTCCATTGCATATGTTGAGCAAATGATACCTTCAGCAACAACCTCATCGTCTCCATTGGTATAATCAAAGATTTTACATCTTTGCGTCTCATCTAAACTGGTTTCCCGCAATGTAAAAGTGAAATAATTATGTACTTGAATAATAAGAAAATTAGATAGAGAAACTTACATATATATGAGAACTTGTTTCCCTGTCCACAATCACTTTCTCAATAGGCCATGCAATCTTGCATCCCACAGCTAGGCCAATTGATGCTACTGACTCTGATATAGGCCTCTAGTGAGCAGCTTCAGGTGTGATTGCAGATGTCACAATAATGGCTGATGTAGAAGGACCAATTGGTATCCTACCAACTTTTTAGTACGGATCAGTAGAGCAAAATGAACCTTCCCCAATCACAACATCTCCCGAGTCAGTCCAATCCAGCACTTGTACTCTTACACCTTCTTTCAATTCAGAAACACCCTCAGATGTTTCAGTACCACTAGTGGTTGTCTGAAACATGGCCACTGTTTTAATTAACAAAGAAACTGACTTAAACTGATATGAAAACATAATTACCTTATTTCCAGTTAATCCCTCCATAATTCCCTTCAACTTTTCAATCTGACATTGCAAATCAACAATTTTTGAGTCTCTAGCTTGCAGAAATAATAGCTTAGTAGAACTGATCCCTCTGCCATACCCTTTCACTCTTCCATGTTTCTCTTTTTCCAAAACCTTGCTCACTGCATCTTCCTTGAAGTTATCACATGATGTAGAGTCCATATGACTATCGAGTGACTGTATTTGTTCCTAATATAAATATTTTACACACAAGATATAAGAATGATCATTTATATATGTAACAATGTATAATAAGTTTCATAACTACTTACAACAATGTGAGCAAATTCAGGCCTCGCAACTCTACCATCCGCATGTGTGTGTCCAGCAATCCAAATCCGAGTCCTACTAATCTTCCTTGGATATGGACTCTTCTTTTTATTTATAACAAAAAGATTAAATATTTAATAATTTTTTAAATAGGATTGAAATGAATATTCATTTTAATTACCATTTCATAAGCTAATCTAAGCATCCCTTTGCGACTTGTTGTGTGAGGTATCTGTTTTTTTTCTCAGCTCTTTGAACTTGTTACTTGTTTCCTACAATAACATTACTTAATTAAATCTAAAAGATATATAAGGAAGACAATATGACCATTACAACAACATTAAAAATCTTGAACGTGTGAGAGGTCTTGCTCCTAACCCATGAGTTTCATACTTGAGAAGATGAGATGTTGCTGGGTTTTAAAGTTATCCTCTCAGCAACACTTTTGGCATTTCTTACTTGTGCCACCAGCCTTGACTTCCCAGCCCTCCACAAACATCCCAGATGCTTCATAAGAACCTCTTTTTTCCACTCTTCTTTCATGTCAAACCTCCCCTGCATCAAATTATGCTATAATGAACACTTAGCTTGGATCAAGATAAATTGCTTAAATGGTCAAACATACATGGATCTCTTCTTACATGGTATCCTTAGATACTTGATCAAGTTGTCTCCAGTCAGGCAATGTAACTAGAACATTTTCTCTCACCAGAGGACCAAGAAAAGATGATAATGTAATAGAACCAGGTTCAACATGTTCACCATACTCATTGAAAGACATTGAGACCCTTTCATTAGGACCTGTAGCCACTGTACGCATCTTTGTTGGTCCTCTTCTCTTTTTTTCTTCACTTCATCAACTGGAGTTTGATTTCCTTTAGTACTCTCATTTTAACCCTATGTTGATCCATGTTAACATTGTCATTACATTCAGTACTCTGTTCATTTTCTTCATGGTTATTCTGTTCAGTACTCTGATCATTTTCTTTCTCAAGAGCTTGTTTCTCAGTAACTTCTATCTCATATTCAAGTAGTACCTTCTCACCCTCATCATGCTCAACAAAACCATCATCATTATCAGCAAAACCATCATCATCTTCATTAACTTTATCCTCAACTTCAAGTCGTCTTACATTCTCAACCTCAACATCTTCCAGTACCACTATATCTAGTTCTTCAAGTTCAACTGCCTCATTGGAATTTGGCTGATCAACAACCTCCTTATTTTTTTTTCTAGAACTCCTTCTTTTCCTTGTTTGAATCTCATCATTGCTAGCTTTTTTTACCCCATGTTGATCCAAATTAACAGGTTCTTCTTCTTCAGTACTACTTCTTCTCTTAGTTCCTCTTGCTACATTTTTACACCATGTGGATGTAGGTGTAGCCTTTAAGCCTTGGTTACGTCTACTACGACGGACCCAGCAGAGTCGGATGTTGATGTGTAGCCTCCTCTCGTCCTTACTGTTATTTCAGAACTGAGAATAAAAAATAACATTTTAGCTAAAAGTTATGTTATTCCTAGCTAAATTCCACATTTAACGAATTCAAACAATCTGTATATAGATGATACCTCGAAATCAAAATAGCAAAATCAACTAAACCGAACATGCATGGGTAATTCATAACCGCATAATCAATGTACATAGACCTAAAATTAACTAAATGTAAGGAAGATACCTTCTCAATTAAACAATGGAGCTTCAAATTGGTGAGATCAACAATGTCCCGAAGTAACACATACATTGAAGATCTTCTCAAAATAATGAAGAAAGAGAGAAATAACTAAGTCGATCGAATTGATTATGTTGAAAAAGTTACCATAACGTTTTTTGTATTATCTGCAATAGTAAGTGCTGAAACTAAGCAAATTTACGCGCTTAAGTTTTTTTGTTTTCCCGGGAATGAAAAAATAGCGTCCAAAAAATGAAATGCTATGGATAAAACCCGTGTCCATGTACAATAGCAGTTACACAAAAACGCTATTCTGGGACGCTATCGATAGTCATATTTCTTGTAGTGAGTGTGATGATTTCAACATGGTTTGAAGAAGTGGCAACAAATGTTTACTTATGAGAATGCCATAATATAGCAGTACAGTAGATTGTGAAAACATATATGATTTGTGATCATGCTTTGTCCAGATCTAACAAATATCATGCATCTACAAAACCAATCACTTGTCCATTTTAATTTTTAGTAAAAAATAATCTTAGATCAGTAGTTTCATGTAAGTATCGAACAACATTCTTAATCTTGTAAGTATCAAAAGATATTCTTGATCTATTCAAATGCCTTTGAGTAGGAGAAGAACGGAAACTTGGTAGAAGATTAATGAAAAATGATATATTTAGCCGAGTACAATTTTTAAATACATAAGAGCTTCATATACACTTATATATATTACTTCACTAAATATCTCTTTATTATTTTTAGGTGCTCTAAAAAGATCATTTTAAACATTAAGTGATCTAACGACCATATGAGTATTTAGAGGAGATGCATTATTTATGTTAAAGTGTTTAAACCGTCTTTACATATATGTGGGCTGATGCAAGAAAATACCATTATTTAATTTTTAGTCCAAGACAATATTTTTCTCCCGTGGATCTTTCATCTCAATTCTCCTTTTACATAATTTGATGCATTTTATATTTCCTTTGGAGTTTCGGTAATTTTTAGATCATTAACGTATGTCACAGTAGTCACAAATCCATATGTTATTTCATTGATGAAAACACATGGGCATATCAATTTGTTTACATATCCTTCTTTGTTAAATGTTCACTTAAACAATTATATCACATACATCCAGATTATTTCGACACATACAATGATTTGGAACTCATTTGTCTTATGAGTAAATCTTTTAACTGAAACAAAAGATTTACGTATCAATTAATTTCCTTAAGAATTAGTATTGTTTGGTTTCTTGAATTTTTTTTGGATAAAATGTAAATTTTCATAATTAATGAATGAGTTACATCAGCTAAAATATACTATTTTTAAAATATATTAAAATGCCTTTAAAAATCCAAATCTCTTAAGAAAAAGAAAAAAAATCAGAAGCCGTAGAAAACAATTGGACTTTAGGCCCAACCCTAGAAACTCTAGCCCAAAAACCCAAAAGAATGAACTAGGTTTTGGACCAAACGATAGCTGCCCGCCATAAGAGAAAATACTGCGCTAGAAATTGGCCACCCACCGACTACCTAGCGGCCACCTTTAAACCGCCTAGATTAAATACTCGTAACACCTCTGCTGTTATTATTCAAATCTGCCGAACCCGCCACCAAAAACAACTGGTCACCAAAAACAACCCTCGTGACTGATAAGATCGAAGGGAAGTCCATTTGCGTCTAGCACTGTCGAGATGAGGGCTATGGTAGGCGAGGAAGGAGCTCCTTGAGACAGAACCATAGTGGGAATCACCCTAGAGAGATCCACAACATCACCTAAGGAGATTTAGATCACCTACCACCGAAGGGAGCTCGGAGACGTAACTGGAAAGAGCTTCAGACAATCCACCACCAAACCAGATTTTTTTTTTTGTTAAAATGTGAATTTCAACCAAGCGTCAAAGAGTGAGTGGTGAGGTGTTGTCATTTGCACCTAGCCATAAAGAGAACGCCAACCAAGTGTGAAATAAAAAAGGTTGATACCCAAGACGATGAAGAGATTTTGCCCAAAGTTGCTGGCTAATCTCACATCGGAAAAAGGTGGTCACGAGTTTCTTGATAAGTGTTACAGAGACAACAACGGTCATTATCAGAGATTCCCCATCTATGCAATCTCTCCTTGGTTGGTAGCCTATCTTGAGCAAGAATCCAATTATGAAAAGCATGCCTCGGTGTGCGACCTCTAAACCAAACTGATTTAGCCTAATGTTTTATCTCTCCCCTGTATAGGATGACTTCCCAAGTTTAGCCCGTTGAGAACTTAGGAAGAGGGGAGCCGTTGATACACCATAAGAACGAATCTAGTGAGGTTGAATTTGAAGGTAAATCTAGAGTGGACAAGAAAACCTGTAGTGATTTCGCTTGAGGAGACCTTGCCGGTCTTAGATTCCAACCAATAGATGAGCAAGCGAATGCAAGGGAAGAATGAAGATGAACGCTTGTCTCTCTCGGGCCAAGAGGTCCGAAGTAATCAATGAGATATCCAAAAGGACTCCAGTTGTCATACCAAAAAGCTATATCCTCACCATTTCCGATAATTGGCTTTATGAACGAATAAGCTAGAGGACGTAGTCTAAGAAGTGAATTCCAAGCCCAAGAGAATTTGCAATTCTCTTCACCACTCCAAAAGCTGTGCCCCTTGAATCTGTTTAACTTACACCATTGCACCCATAGAGATTCTGGGTTAGAGAATAGCATCCAAATGAGCTTAAGTCTCAAAGTTTTGTTCCATGTGTGGAAATTTCTCAAAGCTAAGCCACCCTCAGATTTTGGAAGGAAAATAGTCGACCAAGAGACTTTGGCAACAGTATGGTGACTGTAGTTACCCGACCATAAAAAGTTGGAACATAGGGATTCTATGTCCCTAAGGCAGCCTTTAGAGAGAGCAAAAATGAACAGCGAAAAGTTTACACAACCATAAACCACCGATGAGATAAGTTCCTTTCGTCCAGCATATGACAGTGCTCTATTTGACCAATTTGAAAATTTCAGTTTCAATTGATCAAGAAGGGGCCTATAGTGACACAAGGTGAGCTTTTTGTGTAATAGGGGAACACCAAGATATCTTATAGGGAGTGAACCAAGCTTGAAACCCTGATTTAATAATGCATGAGTTTTATGATGGTTCAAACCTGCTGTAAAGATTTCTGTCTTCGATATGTTCATTCAAAGACTTGACATTGCTCCAAACTCATCTAATATGGCTGAAATCCGTGTTAGGGAGCTTAGCAAACCATGAAAGAATATCATTAAGTCATCAGAAAACTCTAGATGGGATATAGACGGATATGATGTTGACGGGTGGATACCAATGGAACCATCTCTGAAACTTTCATTAAGCATCATGCTTAAAACTTCAAGAAGTAAGACAAAAAGGTAAGGGGATAAAGGATCCCCTTGCCTTAGACCGTTCTTACCTTGAAAATAACCACAAAGCTCCCCATTAACCGAGACCGAGAAGGAGGTTGTTGTAACGCATTCCTTTATTTGATTGACAAAGGATGGTGGAAAACCGAAAGCATGAAGAGAAGCCATAAGGAAATTCCAGTTTACCGAATCGAAGGCTTTGTGCAAGTTTACTTTTAGCATAGCTCTCCTTGAGATATTCTTGCAATTATAACCCTTGATTAATTCTGTTGCAAGGAGAACATTTTCAACCATTAGACGGCCTGGGATGAAGGCGGATTGAGAGTTCGAAATTAAGCTTGGAAGAGTCTTCTTTAATCTATTAGCAAGAAGCTTAGAGATTACTTTGTAGACCGTGTTACAACATGAGATCGGCCGAAAATCAGAGATGCGATTTGCCCCTGGTTTTTAGGAATTAGAGCGATGGTGGTAGCATTCCACTGCCGCAAAATTTTCCCATTTCTGAAAAACTCAGCAACAGCTTCCGTAGCATCCGATCCAACAATCAGCCAGTGTTTGATAAAGAAATCAGCTGGGTACTCGTCGGGGCCAGGCGATTTTCCTTTGGACAGAGATAGAAATACTTCAGAGATCTCCTTAGAGGAGAAGGTAGATGTGAGTTCTGCAACTTGAGAAGGGGAACAAGAACGTTGAACAATCGTTGCTATTGAGTCAACCGAGACATGCGTAGATGGAGCTTGAAAACCTAAAAGATTCCTGTAGAAATCAATTATATGATTTTGAATGCCTGATTTAGAGTCAATTACTGTATCATGATCGTCGAAGAGAAGAGTAATCTTGTTTAGCCCTTATCGTGTCTTAATATTCCTGTAGAAATAAGCAGTATTAGAATCACCTCCATTTAACCAGGGTATTCGCGATTTCTGCCTATAAAAAGATTCCTGGGCTGAAGCCATGGAGATCCATTTATCATTGGCAATCCTTTCCTCGAGAACAGCCTGACGAGAAGGAATATATAGGAGCGCTTCTTGGCTTGATTTCAACGACAAGAAAAGGTCTTCGGTACGCTTTTCGATATCGGAGAAAGCATTATGGCTGAAATTTTTGATAATATACTTCAACTCCTTAAGTTTCTTAGAGATAACAAACATTTTGGAACCTGTAAAGTTCATAGAAGACCAGCTTGATTTAATCAAGTCAAAAAAATCAGGGTGGTCATTTAGGAAGGAGAAGAACTTGAAGGGAGACCGATTCCTTGGCTGCTGCAAGTCCAAAAAAGGCAGCAAGGGGAATGATCGGACACACCTGGTTCACCAAATACAGCCATAGACGAAGGGAAAAGAGATAGCCATATGTCATTCCCCAAAACGCGATCAAGCTTCTTACTAGTAGGACCTGATTCATGCTTGTTGAACCAAGTGAAACTGTTTCCACAAAAAGCTATATCTGTTAATGAAACAGATGTCAAGAAGTCAGAGAAGTCGCGCATACCCCGCGTGGAAGGAATACCATTAGGCGGAGAACGTTCAGCAGCCAATAAGATCTGGTTAAAATCACCCAAAAGTACTCATGGAGTTGAGACAAGACTAGAACTTGAGGATAGGTGCACCAGTTCATACCACAAGAGGCGCCTTTCAATCATACAAGTGGACGCATAGACAATTGAAATAGCAATCTCCTGATCCAGAAAGGGAATCCGAACGAGACAAGTGATCATCTGTAGAGATATGGACAGGATCCGGACTGACATAGACGAATCCCAAAGAACCCATATTTTGCCAAGAGGAGAAAACTCGTAGTTGCAAACAAGAGAACCACCAGGAAAAACTTCATTTGCAAAGGTGGAAGCAAGGTCTTGAGAAACACGAGTCTCCACCAGACCACCAAGGTTTATTAACCTTAAGCCACTTCTTAACTGCTCTTCTTTTAATCGGATTATTAAATCCTCTAATATTATATCCAAAAATATCCATATATATATATATATATATA